>JAVQJG010065256.1:0-11176 GCA_036024015.1 Craterocephalus amniculus | reverse complement strand
AAGTTACCGGGGTGATATACCCCGATCAGAAGTGAACCAGCATCGTAGGACAGAAAACCCCGGGTTGAACCTAAAGTTACCTCGATAAGAGAAAATCCGGCTTCGTAGTATAGGCCCCTGCTGATGTTTGGATTAATTTTTTACTGTTTACTTTTCAAGGTGAACTGACTGGTGTTTGTGTCGCGTTGCTTTGTTTTTGTTTCCGTCCGCCAATCACTGCATTGTATTGGTGATGCCAGCAGCTCCGCCCAAACCGTACCATACCATTTTTGGATGGCCCCACAACTGAAGGGGGCCCAAAAATGGTATGGCACGGGACGGCCGTACCAACCCATACTGTACCGTTCAGTGGAAAAACATAAAGCAAACGGTGACTCACTTCTCCAGGTGTGTTTTAAATTGGATGTGGTGGACCCAGCTTCCTGGATTTTACTGCAAACATTGCAGTTTGTTGCTGTTATATTGCTCCCTTTGTATTAAGTTTTCATATTCTCAAGTTATGGCGGTGCTGTATAAGCAGCTGTGTACATCGCAGTGTTAGTTTTGATTGATGCGTGTGCACTGCAGACGTGTCAGCGTTACGTCTGAGGAAATGACAGCGCACGGCACAGACAGCAGATCAGTAGGAGAATATCGTGAAAAAAAATAAGACGGTTCACGATTTTGAAATGAGTCCAAATCAAGTCTCAAGTCACTCAAAATGGGATTTAAAGCTAGAGTTGGTAATGTTGGAGAGCTGGCAAGATTTGAAAGTGGCACCATTCAAAGCTGCGCCTCTTCTGATAAGCCCCACCCTGCTTCGCCAGTGCTCTGTTAGAAGCCATGCCCCTTCACCCTTTTGGACCGAATGGCAGGGATTGGTTGAGTTTTTTGCAAGTCTGCAGCTCTCACAGAGGTCTGACTTTTTTGGTTCCTTTTTATGAATACAAAATGTATTGACTACACTCAGGATAGAAGGACCATTTCATCCAGTATAACGAGAAGTGTTTGTGAACAGGATTACATAGGTTTAAATCTCCCAATCTCAAGTCCCCACCTCTGTTTTAAACACATGTTCTTTATGTATAGGCTTTTTTAATGTTGTAGTTGTGTTTGTGTGAGACGTACACTGATAGTTGTGATTTCTGGATCATAGTTAAACTGACTGCTCTGCTCGGGTCTCTAGCATACATCACCGGCAGGCATAGGGAACTGAGCCAATCTGACCACCCGGGCACTTCGGGTAGCTACACTGGCAGAGGGCCCCTCTATACCTGAGGGGCCCCTGGGCACATGCCCAGATTGCCCATATGGTAGATCTGGGCCACTCGTCCACGTAGTCCCATGCCTTCTTTACATTTGTGTGGTTGTTAGGTAATTTATACATTAAAGCAGGTATTCTTAATATTTTTTAACCACTTATCCCCCCAAGATGTTGGTGTTTGCGTTCCCTCCTTGCAAGGAGTTTGCAGAAATTGCAGGCTCAATTAAGATTTTTAATATGCCACAAGTGTTAACATTGTTGGTTATCTGTTCAGGCATTTAAAAATTAGATCAGTACTTAAATTACACAGAATAATTTGGTTACCATAGCACCTTAATATTGCCTGCCCCATTAAAAATGCCAAATTTATTGATGATCCCCTGAAATTATCCCGGGACGCCCAAGGGGTTTGGGGTCCCAATGTGAGACAGCAGTGCATAGTTTAAAGTTCCTTGTTGAGTTCTCACATTGGTCTCAGGCAATTGCAAATACTGCACCTGTAACTGTATGTTCAGACCAAAAGCGGCAAGGACGCCGGAAGTTAGTACATTTCCAATGAGAACCATTCATCTTGAACGGCCAGCACTTTTGCCGCCGTCAGCCAGGCGTCTAGGGCAATCGGCTTGTAACTGATTAGATGGTGATATTGATTTCTGTTAATGATCTGAGATTTTTTTAGATATATAATGACCACACAAAAGATCCTATGCAACTCTGCATGAATGAACTACAGCAGCAGCACTATGCTGCATGTAGTTGCATGTCGGCTATTCCACTCAGCGCTACCCTCGTGATTTCTGGTTGCATGGCTGTTTGCAGCTTCTTGCTATGCATCTCTGAAAATGGACCAAAGTATGCACGTAAATGACACGGACAAAAGGCTTGCCTGTATGTTTAAAGCAGAAAAATGGGCTTTTACTGGGAATCTTATTTTTCATCTACATCACACACTTTAATGCTTTTTCGGAGTGTTATCAAGAGATGGTGCTTCATTAACAAAAATGCTAAAATGAGTTGACAGTCATGGCTGAAGTATTGCATCTGTCAACCAGCTGCAAGAAAAATAACTATTTGTATGAATTTTACTTGAAAGTTGGTGCAAATGTTTAATACTCTGCACGGCCTCTGTTTTTAGTGAGTGGAAACAGTGGAAAACTGTGTTATTTGTAGTCATTCATGATGTTTTGTACTTAGTATGTCTACCAATCACAAACTTGACAGATCCGGCTCTACTGTTCCCGTGCTTTGGGATTAACAATCTCAAACGTGAGCAAATCAGGTGTGTGTTATATGGTAACACTTTATTTGAAGCCCACATTAATGCATTATGACAGAATTTATAATGCATTCTAATGCATTTATAATCCCTCATAAATACAATTATAAACAATGTTTTATGATGCACTAAAGCAACAGTTATATAACATAATTCTGCAACTTATAATTAATTATAATGACTTATTCTATGGATGCTCTGAAGTGTGCATTATTATGCCCTATGAGTGCCCTATGAGTGCCCTCATACACCATAATGTGTTCATGGGTATTTAAGAGCAGCCAAATAACTAGTCACTAAGTACTCAAGAGCATTTATGTAATTTACTGAAAGAAAAGCTGGCAATAGCTGGGTGTGCCACAGCAAAAAATGTCAATATCAGTAACTTGTTGATAAGGAGAAGGAGATAAGAACCCTGATTGTTATCCAAGGTTTGAACCGGAGACTGTCTGGCACTTTTCACTGTGATACAGTTTATATTACGATATACAGCAGGCCCAAAAAACTCCCCGGACTAACCAGTACTATCACGATGCTTTACTACAGTGGTTTTGCAAATGTTTCACGTTAGACAGAATAACCATATACATAAGGTGAACAAAGAGTCCTGCTAAGGAGACATTAACTGTATCTGACCTTGAGGATGGTGGAGATCGGCACAGACTTTGATATAAGAAATTAAGCTTATATATGAAATTTCCACCACACAACCCAGGTGAGATATATGAGATATCTCGGGTGTGTCAATCCTGCTTCGTAGTTCAGGCCTCTGCAATGTGAATGTACTTGTCCCCTCAAATTACAAATATATTACCTCTCGGTCTGACTCTTTACAGCACAAAATCCATTGAACTACATGTGATTTGCCGAATTGCACATGTTTTTTCTAGCATGCAGTCAGCCACAGAATTTTCTATTGGCCCCACGCTGGCTGGGGCAGATTAAAAAGTTAGGATGCTCATGTTTTGTGTACAAGCAGTTGCAGCAGCCACTTTTGGTTATGTTATTGAATAAGCCAAAGCAGCTGCTCCAGTTACCACGGTTGTGCTGGATGGTTTAAGTTTTTAAAGATGTGGGACTCCACACTTTGTTTAGATAATTTTAACTTCCATCTTTTTCTGTGTTCTCTTTGTCAGATGTGCCCACGGACTGTGATTCAAATATACCCCTGGTTGCCCAGGAACTTATGAAGAAGATGATACGCGAGTTTGCTGTGGAGTATGCGTCCAAGTGCTTGCTCCGCACCAATACAAATGGTGTAACAAGGTCATCGTCACCAATGTCAGAAACATCAGATGCCCCTCTGGACCTCACAGTGAGCCGAACAGGTAGGGAAAGCAGTTTTCATCACAAGGCATGTGTATGAATATTTACAGCTTCAAACTGTTTTCATACTGCAGAGTGGACACACATTGAAAGAAATTGAAACCCTGGCATTATCAAATAAATTTGTCCTCTAACAGACGGCGTGCTGGACCTCTCCAACCGGACCTCTGCCAGCTCAGCATCTTCTTCATCATCTAATCACCAAGCTGTGGGGTAAGAACTTTCTCCTGCTTGCATTGCTTTTGCCTTATGAGTGAGTGATATCCAAATATGTGGAAAAAGTGAATGTGAAAGAAATCAAATTGATACAAGAGAGAAGACGGGGTTTTGATAAATATGCTATTAATTTCCCAACTGTTGTGTCATATTTGATAGTGTTGCTTGGTATAAATCACGGTAGACATTTCCTCTACCTGAATAATAGCCTGGCCTCTATTTTTTAAGTGCATCGGTATTTATAAGTCATTCTGGGAGCTAGTTTGTGTTCAGTGTTTTGGTTCTATGGGGTTGACTCTTTTATCTCTTGAGCGGTAACGTCACAGCAGAGTCAGCATTAACATATTTGCCAACAGCTCAGGATTGTAAAATGAAAACACCTCACTATTTCACAATGATTTTTACTTGCGTCTTTTACTGAACCATTTATGAGTTTGAGTATTCAACCTTCAAGCATGTAGGAGTCCTACTGGAAATGACAAAACTGCAGGGGTTGTATGTGTGCGCCAAAGTAACCCCAGCCATTCACTGACTGTCCCACCTGGACGTGAAGAGGCTTTGCCACACACAAAGACTGTGTGTATGTGGCAGACGCACAACAGCAGTGTGTGTTTGAGGGCCCAGAAACAGGCTGAAAACATACAGGCATGAAACTAACAGTCGCAGTGATGTTACCACCACAAGGCATAAAGGAGTGGACCCCTGGGTCTACACCCCCTGTCCCTGTCCCCAATGCCCAAATCAACCCCCCTCCATCCTCACCCTGCTGTTTGGTCCTCCCATCCCTAGGAGGCAGCACAAGCAGAAGGAGTACACTGAGAGAAGCTGGGAGCTGTCAGAGGGGTTGCTGTCCAAGGCTTTGAAGGATATCCGTTCAGGAAGGCTGCAGGAGCAGCGTGCTGCTTTGCTCTATGGAATACCCCTTCAAACCCTGAGGCGAGGTTTGGACAGCCGGGCCGAGGGGAGGCAAGGGTTGCTTCGCCAGCTCACATCTGGAAGCAGAGAATTCAGGGATGAAGCGGCATCACATAACGTGATGTCGTCCACATTAGGCGGTGAAGCCCGCCTTGTTCTGCAGAAGGTGGCCGCCTGGGCAGAGCGGGCAGAAATCGGGGGAGGCGCAGAAGAGAATGGAGACTTAAGCTTCCCATCATCGGCTCTTACCTTCTATCACCCAAGTGGTCCACAAAAGACCGCCCCTCACTGTTTCTCCCAGCTCAGGGATTCTCTCCAGCCCCCACTGAGCCCAGCTCCTTGTCTGGACTCGCCCACACCGCTGCGTATTCCTCAGGTCCGTTCCATGTGTGACTACAGCAGATCATTCTCAGCTGAGAATTGCAGCATAGCCGAAAACCTACATCAACGTACCTCATTAACTGAGGGTACTGCCAGTTTGTCTACAGCATCTGCCAGACCTTCAACCCTCTTCAAACTCAGACCTCCTTTTTTGGCACAAGGCTGTCTGGGCGTCGTCAGCCAGTCACCTTATCGTCTGGGACCACGTGGCTCTTCACTGGATGAGTCAGAAGAGGGGCTCAGTTCCCGAGACAAAGACAAACAACCTAGAAAGAAACGCGGGAGATACCGGCAGTATGACCACGAACTGATGGAGGAGGCAATTGCCATGGTGATGGCTGGTCGCATGAGTGTCTCTAAGGCCCAAGGGGTTTATGGCGTGCCCCATAGCACACTGGAATACAAAGTCAAAGAGCGCACTGGAACACTGAAGAACCCTCCCAAGAAGAAATCTACTAACTTTAGTTTATTCAATTCCAACACGTCTGGATCGGATACCATGAACGGGTCCTCTAACTCAGGAAGTCTTGCCTCAGCTGCCGACACAAAGAGGTTCTAGACCACAGACGCCTCAAAAATTCCTCAACACTTGAACTCATCACCTCTTACAAGATACCTGTTTTCTGGAGACACTTGTTAAAACACAACACATGCCTTTTCAAAATACACGGATATTAATATTCAGGTCTTCTAACTGTTTGTCTGTCATGTGATAGTCATACTTTAAGCAGTATTTTTCTAACATAATCCTTGGCTGTATTTCAAGCATCTGCTGGATAGGTTTTTTTCAGAAAGCAGTGATGCTTGATGCATCTTTTGTTTACAGGGGCTGCTTAACTCAACAAACCTCTCTGTTTTATCACTGAAGCTAAAGATCTTTGACATTGTGACTTGCATTATTTTATTCCTTATATGATTCCTGTCATGAAAAAATAGCACACAGTACCGCGCAAAATGAATGAAGATATTCAATGTAGATGTACACATATGTTAATTAATTTACAGTAATTTGGGATGATAACAGAGCTGTGCGATACCCATGCTCACTCTATTAGTTTGTGACTGCAAATATCAAACTTTTAATCCAACACAGAGGTATCATCAATCAGCCTGCCACTTTCCCAGCTCCCATACTGATATGATGCCATAATGGATCATGTTAGAATTTGCTCTGCCGTTTTTTTGTTTTTGTTTGTTTTTTTAATGTATGAATGTTTCTTTTCTGCTGCCGTTTAAAACCTCAAAGTTTTGTTTACAGGTTACTATTGTGAACGGTTTTTTTTTGTTAGTTTTTTTGCAGACTGCTTACTTTTTATAACTCACAATTACTCTAAAAATTGAGCTAGAAAACTGTGTGGACAGCTCAATAACTGGTTTTAATCTTGTTAGTTGATTTGTTGGTTTTATGAGAGAAAGTGATGGCATTGGTGCCCATTAAGCCTCCTTGGGCTATCTTAACTTGGTTTTAAATGCTATACAGTTTTATTACAAGATTTATCTTCATGGAAAAAAACAAACAACCGTTATCGTTGTCTGAAAAGATGCTAAAGATTAGTTTTGAAAAACACAGTTGCGGACCTCTTAGAGTAGGAATTAAAATGTGATTTTCAGATTTGCTAGCTGTTAAAATTATTAGGTTATTCAGGTTTGATTTAATTATTAAAGCTTCGCTGTAAGGGAGCACTGATGATTGTCATTTGCAGCTTTCTATCTTTATGGGTATTTCACCCAGGCTATTAAAGTGACTTAGAGCCATTATAACAAATTAGAAACTCATTACTATTGTTGGAGACCTCTTTGAACAGGGAGATTGTACATACTAAATGCTGTGGTGGCTACATCTTTGAGTATTTGCTCAAGATATTAGCTTAAAAGCCATTTTGTGTCCATATATTTTCCCTTGTCCTCTTTTGCAATCTAGTCTGAACATCGTATTGAGTGTAGTTGGAATGCAAATGTGCAGCATGTTTTGAAATGTGCACTGATAAAGCTTGAGTAATGTCAATGTGTATGTGTACTGATTGTAAAGGATGTTCTTTTATTATCACATATTTACTAATTCTGCTACTGTAGCTGTATTACCGCTAACCTCATACATAATTGCTGCTTAACCTTACTGGACTGTTTTTCTGACAGAATTGCGTAGCTTTGTGAAGAACTCATATCAGTCAAAGATGCAGTGAAGTGCATGACCTTAAACGACAGATTAACTTTTGTTGCATGTATAGATTTCATTGTAATTGATTGTTAATTGTCAACTATTGGGAGCTACAGTGGTCTAGGGTTTTAGTGAAAAGTTATAATTATTATAATTGTTATTATTAGGGCTTGGAGACTTTTCTTTTAAAAAGTGCTTGATCTACATTTTTGTCTGCCTCTAAGATGGGTCTGTTTCCATTAACAATGCTATTACCAAAACAGCATTTCAGGGAAAGCCACACAATGCTGCTTTGATTTGTTTTGCTGCGATCTCAACTCATCTCTCATACTCTCACACGCTCTAGCCTCATTGTTCCACATAGGGATGGGCATCTGATTAAATTGTCTTAATCGATCAACAGGGAAATTAATGGTTGATTTTCTATTAATCGTCAATATTTTTCTATTAAAATGTACTATTTCTAGACAATATTAAAATGCAGTGAAAGTAAAAAAAAAACTTATTACAAGATGGCAAGACTCTTGTGCCATTAAGACAGGATGCATTCAGTGGTTACAATGGAAAAAATGCAATCACATAAAAATTCAGCTCCAGTGTAAAGATGCAGTAGTTTTATCAATTTAAAAAAAAAATGTAATTGATTAAATTCTTCCCGATCAATAAATTAATCGATTAAAGTTGATTAATCGAGCCCATCCCTAGTTCCATATACCTCTTAACTTTTATCTGCCTGCACCCAGTTTTGGGTTTCATAGTAAGTCCTCTGTCTTAGAATAACACATGTGCTCATGCTAGAGCTCATATTTGCTTTATCTCAAAGAACACTCGGTGTTAAATTATTGCTGTTGAACCAGTTTAGTTGTGCAACAAAAACTTTACACTTTAAAGCAAGAAATGGAATCAAAGAGAATTTTGGATTTGATTTAGAAGAAAATGTACTATGTTTCTTGTTACATCATCCAGGAAAACTGTTCCATTATTCATTTTTGTTGTTGGGGAAAATCATGTTGCATTTTCATCTTTGTAACTGAGAGCTATATAGATACTCCTGAATGTATGTACTTATAATGGTACATGTGGCCGGGTCTCAGGCCACACTGGGGTCAGTTTTAACAGGCTCAAACCCTTCCCTAAACCCTCCCCTAGTAGAACTTGATTGTACTGGTTTAATTGTTCATTGCTGTGTATACCGAAGAACTGCAGCTGGGTTTTCAGATAAAGCTCCTTTTTTCTAATGAACTGCTGCCAATTAGTGAAGTAGTCTCATACAACTAGATTTATGCATAAATCAATTATTGCACTATGATTTAAAGAAGGAATCCTGTTTTGTGTTAATTCCTGCATATTTTCTTGATTATTTATTGTGCTTGAGAACTGTGATTTTAGTTTGTTGTATGATTTGTAATGAGGCACTTGATCCAAGATTGCATGTTGCTATGCTTGCATGAATGCTTTTCAATATATGCTTCTATTATTTATTTAGTCCAGAAATTACATTTTTAACCCTTGTAGATGTTTAGTGCTTATGTTGCTGTTAAATTATGAGTTTTTTTTATTTTATAGAAAACTAATTTGGTTATTTCAACTAGCCCCACATTAACACTACAGAATGTAATTCTATATTTAAGTTGAATTCTACCAAGTTTTCAACATGGACGGTAAAAGTTTCCAATGTCTCATACTTAAATGTTTACATTATTTAATCCCTCTCTTATTTCTACAGCTAAATATTTATTATGACATGCTAGCTGATTTGAATATTAAAGGGTGTTTTTGAAATGCAAGTTTGTTGGCAAAAGTGCTGTACTCAACATATTTTAGTTCGAGCGTTTCTACAATCGTTCCTTCTGCTTTCAGCAGAATGTCATCATTTGCCTTCAGCAGCTTATCAATAAAACATTTCTCTAATTTAATTAGTTTCCTGTTATGATTTTACGTGATGTAAAGGTTTGCCGGAAGCTCATTTATTTTTGACAAGGTCACATTTTTTTCCTTTCTTAGTAGCTACTGTTTCATGTGTTCTTTATAAAATGTAGCAATGGAAAACCAGATCAGAAACCTGATAATTTACCATGTCCGCTGTGGCAAAAACACCATCAGTGTGTGGCTTTTTATTCTCTTGCCATTTTGTCAAATATGAATTTCTCTTGTGCTTTGTGATAATTTTGTCAAGCGAAAACATCAAAGTGTGTCGGCATCATATCAATACATTGTTATTGTGTAGTTTTTAACGCATCTTTTACAAGCTTCTTTCCAAAAAGCTGCTGTAGTTTTTAAAGCAGAGTGTTGCCAGTTGTCGCCTGATGAGTGATTTCAGCAACTCAAGCTCAAGGTCTCCTTGGTCAAATTTATTTTGTTCCATAATACACCAGATGTTTTCAGTGGGTGATCAGTCTGAACTGCAAGCAGGACAGTCTAGCATTTGGCCTCTTACTGTCCGGAAAACTGCAGAATATGGTTTGGCATTGTCATGAGAATATAGGTAAAATACAGTCTGGTTTGCAACATAAGTTGCTCCAAAAATGGACTTGTATTCCAACTTCATTGGGTCTGTCACAGAGTGCAAGTTAACCCGTTTGTTTCAAACTGTTTATTATGAGAGTAACACTATATCTGTATATCGATCATTTGGTTTATATCTATTATTCCAAAATCGCAAGCATCGTACAAATTACAATACAATATCCTTTTTTTTCGAAAATGGCTGTTTTTTTTAGTTCCTACCCCAAGTATGTCGTTTTTGCTTTCGTACTAGTCTTATTTTTAAAGGAACAGATTTTTTTTTCATTTAAATTGATTTATTTAAACACCCTACAGAAGTTTATAGTTGCTTCTTGTGATTTTGATTTGAATAGAAATGACTTTTTAAATTTTTGTGATATCGTTTCAGGCCAATCACTTAATCTTAAATAAAATCAAAATCAGATTGTGACTGAATTTGAGATATCTGCAAATGTTGAATCGCTATCCATTAAGTCAATGTGTAGTATTAAGATCAAACTAGTGATTTACACCCCTAGTGTTTATTAATTGATTTGTTTCTTTGTTTCTCAGGGAACTGCCAGTCAGTGCTGTGAAGGATTTTGTCTTTTGATTTATTTGTGCACAAGATGATTGCCACAGTCTATTTTGGGGAAAATGCACAATATTTAGAACTTTGGTACTCAGACAAACTACTATTTGTAAATGAGTATACAGTAGTAGAGTAATGCTGTTTTTGCTGGATAGTGCAGTCACACTCACTCTTTGTAAGTTAAGAAAGATTTATACTAGCGGCGCGTTTCCATCAGATCTAGGCCCGTCCTAGCTTACACAGAGACAGTAGCTGTGTTCGAAATCGTCCACTCGTTCACTCACTCCCTATTCCCTACATAGTGTATAAGAAATAGTGCACTATGTAGTGCACTACATCAGGGATGATGAACGGAGAATTCGGACACTACACCGGAATTTTCTGAACACGTCAATGTCAGCAGATGCGCCAGATACTCCTGTGACAAAAAATATGCGACGAGCTCCATGTAAACAAACTGGACTGTTCGGGACCATTAAATTACAGGATTATCCATGGTGGTTGTGTTTTTTGATCAATAAATTGTTAAAATATCAATATGGTGAACGTTTCGCTTTGTCCGTTATGTTTTGTAGCCACTTCATA
>JAVQJG010065254.1:0-17829 GCA_036024015.1 Craterocephalus amniculus | reverse complement strand
CTCGTATATGTGTAATCAATGAGTCATTAATTGTAATGAAATTATCACTTTTACCACATACTATACCACGTAGAAAACCATTTTTCTTAGAAAGATTAAAATAATATCAGGTATAGTTCCTTTAAGTCATGTGCAAAATCTGTCAATGAAATCTGTGATTTTTCACTCATTCAACAGCTTTGTTTGTCTTTCCTAATTGCACCCAGCAATAAATCTTGTGACTTTACACACACACACACACACATAGGTACCCTTCTTTAGATACACTTTATTCATCCAGTACCAACAGGTAAGCTGACCGATTATGCTTTGCCATGCTTTAGTGGTCTGTTACAGGCTGTACTCTGTATGAAATTAAAAGTAGGCAGACAGTCTCCATTAAAAGAAGTAAATATAGCCAAATCACAATAATCCATACACTTTTTTCCTCCATGTAGCGCCCTTGGCATTTGTATTCATCTGGTTTCACTGGTTCCAGAACAGGTAAACATTTCAAATGACAAACTAGTCAGGCGTCACTAATTAAACCATCATTGTTGTAGGAGCCATTATGCGATTTTTTAAAGATTGCTGCCAATCATCATTACTGAGTGGCAAGGGCAACAACAGACACACAAACATTGAGAATCTTTAATACCTTTGATGCACATTTACTTTATCGTGACGTAGCAGAAACGGGCGTATCATACGGTGTGACTGGAAAAATTGATTTTGTAGATTTATATGGCTGTCAAGAGCTGCTGAAACTCAGGCTTCGAATCACCAAAAGCAATAGTTTCCCTTCGTGACAGATGCTGACACTGATGTACTGTGAATTATACAGAAGGTTCAGTAGTGACAAAGGGGAGGGGGAGAAAAGACAGGATAAACAGAGAAAATAGTTGTGCAATGGAGAAGATGGTAAGTTCATGTCTTGAGTCAAAGCAGGCCATCAGTATGTGGTGTGGAAGCTATTACACAGAGAAAACCTGTTCAAGCAGTTAATCTCTGAAAGAATTGCTGCTTTCTTACATCCAATGCGTTTGTGCCGCGCAGAAAAGAAAATACAGTCGGATCACCTGTGGATGTGGAATTACCATGGAATGCTGGGAATCTGAGTTTCCCTGCTTAATCTTCAGTTATTACATCACAGCCTAGCAGGGGAATTCACTGTTGACTAAGTCCACAACAATTACGTAAGGGCGTCCTGAAGGAGCCACAACTGCATCCAAAGCTTGGTGTTTCAGTTTTAATTGTTACTGAGATGAGATGTTATTTAATATACCAAGTTTTTAACATTGTTATGGGGTTGGAAAATTAAATATTGGAGTCACAGCTGAGCTCTGGGTGACACACAAACAATTTGAAACATTTTCTGATGTCGCTGATGAGATTGTGGGTAATCGCCACGTTCAGTGTTATTGTCCAGCTGGGTCTCTGACTCTCTGTTGGTCTCTTCTAGTGCAGACGGTCCTCAACTGCAAGGAACTGCAGGACAACCATTGCTTGCAAAGAATTAATCAATCGAGCAAAAAGCCAAAAAAATAATCTTCATAATGTTGCGTTAAACCCTGTTTGGTTAACTTTTTCCTTAAATAACAATGAGAAGCCAAAAGTGAAACAGAGCATGAGTGGACTGGCGAAAGTACATGAAGGAAGAAAAAAAATCTCAAATAGGATAATGGATTTCTTCAGCAACAGCAAAAAGAAAGGGAGACATTACATTAACAAAACCAGTTTAATAGTAAATTCCAGAAATCATTTTCAGGAAATTTCAGTAAAAATAGTATAATTTAATTATTTTGCTTTTTTATCTACAGGTCTTGGGATGTAAAAACTGACTATTCCTAGTTTAAATTTCTGTTCCTACTTATTGTTAAGTGATTAATAGACCAATATATATATGGTCAATTTGAGCAACTCAAGAGATTCAAGTTCTCACATAATTTTTACTGAGGTCTCATAAGATCCTTTTCACTGTTGGGACTGGATTTTAGAGGGACATTGGGACTTGTTGACAGTCCTCAAAAAGGCCAGGTGATGCAAATTCCAAAGCTTCATAAATATTCTGAATCTTCAAACCCTCAGCTGCCAAAGTGTCTTCCAAGCAGCTGAGTGGCAGTCTGAAAATCAAAATAATTGATGCTCACAAACGGGAAAGGCTACGGGAGGCTAGCAAAGCACTTAGAGGTAGCCTCAGTCTGTAATGTAATTAAGAAATGGCATTTAGGGGGGAGCACTGGAGGTCAAGTTGAGTTTTTGAAGACCAAGAATACTTTCAAAGAAGTGCTTATTGGATCCCAAGAAAGGCAAATCAAATCTGCATTTAACTGCACAAGACCTTTCAGATAATTAGGTAGAGGAGCGGCACTGCACTATTTGACTGGGCAGCCATAAAATGTTTTTTTAAAAAGAAGTGAATCTAAGGAACTAATTTAAGAAACATTTTTTAAAAATGATCATTGTACTGGTGAAGTTCAAATAGAAGTTTCTGCCTGCAATAAGCAAAAAAGGTATGTTAGGAACAAAACAGCACATGATTTCACAAAAAAGGACACCTCTCCAACAGTAAAGCCTGGGGGTGGACGGATCATGCTGTGGACTTGTGCTGCAGCCAGAGACACATGGAACATTTCACCGATAGAGAAAGGATTAAACTAAAATCCAGCAAAATTCACGAAATCAGAAAAAAGCTTCTTTGCAGCATCTAAACGAGAAATCTCAATGGATTACCAGAAGAGGTGCAAGTTTTGTTTTGGCCCTTGCGGTGCCCCCGACTTCAAGTGAATATTTGGGGAAAGGTTTTAAAAGAACTGTGTCTAAAAGACAAACCACAACTAGACCCCTTTCGCATGATTAAAAATAAAAAACAGAACTAAAAAACTGTTAAATGTTACATAAAAAGCTAGAACTGGTGCAAAGTGCTGATCATAGATGTCCCAATAAAAAGGCAAAACATTTGAAATATGGCGCGGGAACATGGCCAATATTAAGACTACTGCGTATCCGCCGGAGGCTACATCAACTCCTAAGCCCTCCACTGATCTGGTCACTGATAGGCCGGCGCTGGTCACTGATAGGCCGGCGCTGGTCACTATCGGACGTTATCGGCCGATATTGGCCGATAGCTGGCACCAAGTTTGGCCAATACCGTTAGTTTGAAAAACATCATATCGGCGCCGATAAATCGGTCGACCTCTACTTTTTATCATAATATCTTATCTGACCCCTGCAAATTGAACACATTTTAGTTTATCAGCATTAATACTTCATGCTTAAATGTGATCATAAAATAGTTCAGAATTCTTAACTGAGATGTGAGCATCTCTTTTCCCTGAAAATTTTTTCCTGGGCAATTTTTTATTTTGTAAAATCTCAACCATAATAAAGCACAGACTCTGTTCTTTTTAAAGTCTCAGACAGCTTAAAAAACTTCTTCTCAAGTCCAGCTCTTTCATGATGGAAATGCGGGGACTGCAGTGCTGCAGAGTTCTTGAGACTAAAATGTGCTGGCCTAGATTTCTCGCGGTTTCGAAGCACATCTCCAGCTTGTTGCTCTCACATGTTTGAGATTGTTAGCAGAGCGTGTTTGTAGACGTGCTGCTATTTTAACGACGCTGCAACCCAAGACAAACACACAAATGAACATCAGAAGCATGTCAGCAGACGGCAAGCGCTGCTTTTGTGCTGAGCGACCTGTCCTTATTTCTTCTCTGCAGATAAATGGAATTGCTCTGGATAACAAGTCTGTGACGGAGTGTGAGGCTCTGCTGAGGAGCTGCAGGGACTCTCTCAGCCTGTCTCTCATGAAGGTGAACAAGAACTCGTCTCACTTTCTAAGCTTCTTTTCTCACTGGCATCATCAAGAGCATTCCTCCTGCCCTACATAGCTGCTTTACAGCTTCAGCTTATGTTGTGTTACGGAGCTGTGTTCTAGTGTTTAGGGGACAAAAATGGAGCTCATCTGATGTTGCTTATTCCTTTGTGTGTTTGCCCCGCAGTTTTTCCCTCACAGTACATCGGGCCAGAATATCTTTGAGAGTCTGCAAACGTCGGAGAAGCCCAACGGGCGCCTCCACCTGTCAGAGATCCACTCCCGGAACAGCCGCAACCTCAAACACAACAGCTCCACACAAACCGACATCTTCTGCCCCGATGTTGGGAGTTTGAGCACGAGTAGTATTTCCGGGGAGAGAAGGAAGGTCCGAGCGGAATCGGATGAGATGTACGGTGACATCAGCAAGCCGTTCTCCACAGGTTCGCTCCACGCTACCAGCCTCCGGTCAGACTTGGGAACTGGACGGTATGGACCCAGTGCTTTCCAGGAGTGCTGTCCCTATCCGAAGGGTCCTTCCTCGTTGCCCTTCGTGCCTGTTTCTCCCTCCGACGGCATCACTATGGAGACAACTCTGGAGAAGAAGCACAGCGGGGGAACGTGGCCCAAGATCATGGTGGGAGGTATGTCGGTCGCGCCAGATAATCCCAGTCAAGTCACAGCCTCCACCCAACTCTCCATCTATAAGTCGCCCAAGCAGAGGAAGTCCATCTTCGACCCAGACACGTTCAAACGCCCCGAAACGCCCTCTTCTAAGATGGACTACATGGCGGCCAATCAGATCGCAACTGCGGCGGCAGCCACGGCGTCTCATTCTCCGCAGCCTTCAAAGACAGAGTCCCTCTCCTCCTCCTCCAGTCCAACCCCGACCCCCCCGACCCCTCCCACTCGCAGCGACTCTTTTAAATTTAAACACAAACATCAAAGCAGCTCCGCTTCTGACTGCACAATCACCTCAGAGGGCAAGGGGGAGGCTGCCGTCACCATGGCAGCGGGAGAGGGCAGAGACAGATGCGAACGGGAACGGGACAGGAACGGAAACCACTATTTCCTGGACGGAAAGGTCCTCACTTCCAGAAAGTCATGTGACGAGGACATCGGCCGTACTAGAGGAGAGGAGCCAGAGGTAAAGAGGCCGCGCCCTAAATCTGCCCCCGCCCTGCGACGCAGGATGACCCCTCAGACCATCACTCTGCCCACCTTCCAGGTGAGTTTATTACAGTCTGCAGCTGGATTGAAAGTCTTTTTATTATTATGCGTCTTCATCTGTCCACGACAGTTTAACAGAATGTGGTGCACATGAGAAAACGTCTGAATGGGAGCTTTAAAAGTATTCCAACGGGCCGGAGTATCCACTCTGTAATAGAATTTACTGCCTGTCGGAGCGAAGCCTCCGGGACTTGCCTTTCGGCCAGCGTGTCTAAGTGATTGATGCCAGAGCAGCGGTGTAGCCACCCAGCCCCAGAGCTGAGTCAGAGCCTTGTTGTCAGACAAGCAGCCCAGCTCTCCGGGTCCCCAAGCACACAGAGGAACGCAGGGGGGATAAATGCCCGTTTTTCTCTTGTGGGGTGTTCTCCTTTATTCTCCGACAAATGGTGGAAAACTTCCTTCTAGACATGTTCATAGCTACTGTAGCTGGGAAAATGTGGACTGATGTCTGATTCCTCACAGAGCTACTCCAATGACGAGCACTCGCCGGAGCCCCGAGACATGCTGCGTTCTTCCCCCAGCCGCTCCCATCGACACAGCGTCGGCTTTGTCCCCACAGTCTACAACGGCAGCCTACCTCCTAGTGAGTCTCTCTAACGCGAAACATCTACATTCATGAAACATAATCATAAATCCCCCCCTCAAATTTCTAACATGAAAGTGTGTGTGTGTGTCCTGTCAGATTCGGCCCACCGTGGACTGTCTCCTTGCCCCGCGGTGACTGCTGTGATGAGGAATCCAGTGTACACCGTGCGCAGTCACCGCGTTCATACCAGCAACTGTCCATCCGTTGCATCTCAGATATGCCACCAGCACACCCACACCAGGTTACCGCAGTTTCTACCTCGTTACCTTCAATAGGTTGTTTTGAAATGAGCAGGAATCTCTGATGCTCCACAGTGGCCTGTCCCAGGTCCACTGTTCTTCAGCCTATTTATGACACGGCTTGTTTTTTTCATAAAGACTCAGAATAAATCCTTTGTTCATATAATTACACACTGTTGCGCAAATCCCTTTCTTTTAACAGATCTCACTTCTGTTATATCAGATTTTTTTTCATTTATCCCCTGAAATTTAAAACTGTTATTTAAGAAAACAAAATGAAAACCTGAGGTAATGAGTCCAGATTCAGAATGACATCAGCCAAGAACCACATTCATCACTAGAATATTCCTCTTAACTCTGTTTTTAAGAGCTGTTATTACACAGTTGTAGTACTCTGATATTCAGACAAGCATGTGTAAACCCAGTAATGACTTCTGCTACACATAAAGCTTGGAATAATTTTCCAACCAGTGTATCATTTTCTTGGCTGCTGTTTATAACTAATCAGGCCTTTTAAGTAGTCCACTTCACATTATCACATTATCCAGCTGTAACGGATTATGATCTTGGTCTCTGGATGCCTTCAGATACTGAGGTCTGTCTCTTTGAAACAAGCTGCCATTACAAATAGCCTTTTTAATGTTTTAAATCAAGGTTGCTTTAATTGGCTCTTTCTAATGGCCCTACATCACAACAATAATTCCAAATGAGCCCTTTTCCCAACGGCAACATCACTGATTAAACATCCAACTGTTGCTTTTCCTTAATGTTGTGCTGCTTTGACTAAGCTCTGCCCGTCGGTTTAATTACCGTTTAGGTGCACAAACTGTACTGAGACGGAGTGTGTGTTATAAGCAGACTTCTGACGTTCTTTTCCTTCACGCAGCCCGCAGCACCAGGGCCGGCTGAGCCTGGACCTGAGCCAACAAAAGCGCACAAATGACTTTTCTGAATCCTCATCGTCACGCAGCAGCAGAGCTTCACACGGTACAAACTCACTGCCCTCCAGCGCACGGCTCGGTCAGTCTGACACGCACGCACGCAAACCCCGCACACACACATGCAAAGGGTCAGAGGCTCCATGTCCCTTTCTCTTTCTTGATATTGTGTCAAAGTGTTTATTATTGCATCTCGTCACTCTTCCAGGTTCTTCCAGTAATGTTCAGTACCGCACAGAAAGGATCAAAATCCCATCCACTCCACGGTACCCACGCTCCATGCTGGGCTCAGACAGAGGTACTGGAAATGCTGTTTGAAACATGAATAAATAAATAAAACTGCTTTGGCAAATAAGTAGAATTAGCCACATTTTTTCCTTTTGTATATTTCCAATATCTGGTTTAATGACTTTGACCTCATTAAGCTGAGAGGATGAGTTTTTTTTTTTTAATAAGATTCATTTAAATAGTAAATGAATGGAGGCACTGAGCTTTCAGTGCTATTTAACATCAATCTGCTGGTATTAAAACTTAAAGCAAGCTCCTGTAAAACGGTCAGGATATTTTTGGATCCTGGAGCAAGTCATATGAAATCTTTAAAAGCCATTCTTTTTAAAACCAGCGTCACAAAAGTTTGAAGACTTTTTCATTTGAATCAAATTTAAGCCGAGTGTTATAAAATATATCTAAATTTAGTTTATGCATCATCTAGCATCTCTTTCTGCTGCTCTACCCTTAAACCCAGGCTCCCTGTCACACTCGGAGTGCAGCAGTCCCAGTCTTATCACGCCTCCACAGTCACCGCTAAACCTGGAAACGTCCTCATTTGCCAGCAGCCAATCACAAGGCTCCATTTCCACTTTACCTCGGATCTCAGTCAGTCCTGTGCCAATAGGGGAGCGCAGGAAAGACAGGTATGATGTAAAGGAGGGATCACTGATCACTTTTAAATGTCAAATAGCATGTTTGGGTTTGTGATGCTCATGTATTACATATTAGCTTGTTTCTATTTCTGTCCTTCTGGAGTTACTCTTACAAAATGTAACTATGTTATTCATTATTATTCTTCATTATTCATCTGTTTATTGGATGATTGTGGGAAAAATGGCTTAACATGCTAAACTTGTTTGATGAAAGAATAATGTGAGGTTCGGGTACAATATGCTTTGCATCTGCCCGCAAGGATCTTCCTATGGTGTCTAAAAAAAGGTGTTGCTTGGTAACAAAATCTCCCTGTTTAGCCGTTCAATCCTTCATTGTAATTCACATCTCGAGACTTAACAATCTTAACGATTGTATTGAAGCTACGTTGGGTTCCAAAATCCAGTCTGACCTCTCTGTTAGAACTTTCCATTCGTCCAACGTTCCTGTCCCACATCGTGTTGACGGCGCGTCTCGAGCTTTTACACTGTTACTGTCTGTGTATGACGTCTGTCCCCCATTCTTCTCTTTATCTTCCTCTGGCCTCTTTGCAACGCTCCACGTCCAGATCTCTGTACCGTAACCGCTCTTTTCTAAGGATTCCTCTGGCTGCAAGGCCGAGGTTCTCCTCTCTCAGGAGCCTCAGGTTTGTTGCCCCCTCACAGTGCTGCAACCAAGGGAATGCCCCCACCCTCCCTCTCCAAGTTCACTTTGTTCACGTGCTTTGGTGGAGATAATGTGGAGGTGCATAATACTCTTTTGCAGTTTACAAACACTGTGAATGCAAGAGGAAGTTGTTTTCCCCCCCCCATGTTTTCCTCACCTACACCCAAAAGAACGGTTTAGTTTAGTGATTTATTGTATTTTGCATGGAATAGTATGACTTGTCCCTAAGGATGCGCACAAACATAGATTAGCTACACTTGGCAAAATTCGAAGGTTCAATGATGTTTATGTGCCTGCACATGTCAACCTCCATGTCAGAAGGCCTACTTGAATCTCAGATAGTGCATGTACTGTACATACACTCTGAAGATGACATGCTCCATGTGCATGTATACATTTTTGCCTTAAGCCAAGTCACCGTTTACTCCGCACTATGTTTGTTATGCAATGTAGTTATTATTCTACATCCAGCTTCTGGGTCGTGGTCTTGTTTGTACACCACCACGCTGTTTACTCCAGTCTATCCCAGTCACTGGCTGCAGCTATTTTTTTCTATTATCCGCCTTCATGAAAGTGGAAGGCATGCTCGAAGCCACCTTGTTATGAAGAGGCACAAAGTTAATGAAAATCTCCTTCATGTGAAGGAATTTCACACTCTCTCTGTGCTTCCACAGTTCACACCGTGTCTGTGTTGTCTAAACCTATCCAGTTTGTAGTAAACCAGGCATAAAGTGGTATTCTGGAGAGATAAGCTGTTACAGACCTGGGGGGATATTTAAACTCGGGTTCAAATATTCTTCAAACACAGCAGAGGCTTTTTGTTTATCGTTGCGCTTATAATTTGAACCAGGCATGTTTTATTATTTTTTCAAAATCTAATTCTAGCAAAAGCCTGTGTTGTGAAGAACTCCCCAGAGCTGTAAAGTGAACTTCTCCCCCCACCTTGGACTGTCTCTACTCTCCGGAGGTGTCTTGGATCAGCCCTCTGTGATGCTGTTCATTGATGTATATTCCTTTTTTCCCACCAGACCATACTTGGAGGAGCCGCGCAATGTCATTGTGCAGAAAGGCGCCGAGCCTCTGGGCATCTCCATTGTCAGCGGGGAGAATGGAGGAATCTTTGTTTCAAAAGTTACTGGAGGTAGCATCGCGCACCAGGCAGGGTTGGAGTATGGAGACCAATTACTGGAGGTATGAACAACCTGCTGCTCCATCTTCAAGTAGCATGCATAAGAACTTTGTGAGATTATAAACTTGGATGGATTCCACTGACATATGGTTTCTTTAAAGATTTAGTTTGTAATACATGTATTCTGTATGACTTTGCATAATGGAGGATAGAATCATTAATGCTGTCACTGATCCAGCATTTTAATTATTGAAAACCCTTCACCAAAACGGGCTATTCTCTCATTCAGCACTTCAGCACGGAGCTGTGTATGGAGCCACAGATGTGTCACAGAAAAATAACTACTTAGGCTCAATTAAAAAAATGGAAAAAAACAAACAAACAAACAGAAACAGTGTGTAAATGTGTGCTAATCCTCTGTAAACTCACGAGTATCCATCCTCTGCTGAGTAATCATATAAAGCACTTAATGGACTGGACACAATCCCATCTCCCAGTTCTTTTAATTACATAATCTGCTTTAAAATGCTCGTCCTAATCACCTTTTTCCTCCTTTATCAGTTCAATGGTATTAATTTGCGGAATGCTACGGAGCAGCAAGCTCGTCTCATCATCGGCCAGCAGTGTGACACCATCACCATTATGGCCCAGTACAACCCACACATGTACCAGCTTGGCAACCACTCTCGCTCCAGGTAAAACAATGTTTTGTGGAGAATTGGTTGTTTTTTTTATTGTTTTCAATCCCAGGTGTTCAACCAAGGAATTTTCAGTATAAATGCTTTTAAAAAAACAAAACAAAAAACTACGTTTTTTTATTGGCAGGGAAGTCAGAAGATACAATCTCAATAACTTCCTAACAATCTGTGAAACAGCTGATGCTCATCCAAGTCTTAACAATAATCTTTTAGTTGTTCATTTTTAAAAATTCTTAAGATGCATGGTAGAGTTTAGCTCATACCGGAACTTATCATTTAATTCCAGTAAATATGCATATGCCTAATGCTTTTTGATGAGTCTGAGCAGCAAGCCTGTGACGTACAATTGTGTGGAAAAATTTACATTCTTGTAATTATAAGATTTTAGGTATCTGGGTATATAGAAAAATCCTTAGATCGTCACCAGATTTTGAAATGAGATAAATACAACCTCAGATGTCATGATTATATTCAACCAAATCTAAACCAAAATATCCTGATTTGTTGAGTCCATAGAGAAGAAATTGGATGGCTCTCTAGTGTGCCTCTCTGCCTAAATTCATCAGACAGACTCTATATTAGATAAGTGGTTGTGATATTAAACGGGTGAGGGTGTTTGGAAATCTCTGAGCTGGAGTGAGCTGGATGTGTTCTGCCAAAGCAACTGAAGCATGAGCTTTTGGGGTTGTTTGCTTTGCAGGCCATTAATGTAGCCAATTCTACAGCAAGTATTCAGCATTTCTGAATGATGAAATTTTTGGGAAAATCTTCCAGTGTTCCTAACTTTGTGAATCCACATAGTGAGGAGCTCCTTTTTTTTTTGTACTATTAAAACTTGCCGGGCTGTCAGTATGATTTTTTAAAACAGCCGTTTCTGAAACACCAGGCACAGACTCCCCAGTTCTGAACTTGTTTCTCTACAGTAGGCAGCTTCTTGTGGTACAAATAATTTAACTGTTTGACACGTACAGATGACAAAATAAATCATTTTAATGTAAATTCATCGGCAAAGAGTAAAATTCCTTGCTTTTTTCCCCCCTGTAGCTCCCGTCTGGAGCCAGTCAGCACTCAGTCGACTCCCCAGGGAAGCGGTACCGGCACTCCCGACAATCACTCCACCATCGATACGCTCAGTGAACAGGACGAGGGAACCCTCACTCCCTCTTCCAAGCAGACCACACCCACTACTAGTCCTCACAGTTTGGTCAGGTAAGAATGTTCACAAAGACTGAAGTAAGGACTAAATATCTCTATACCAGCTAGTGTGTTAGAGAGAAAGTTTGTTTGCCTTTGTCGCTAACCGACGCACATCTCCCTGCAGGATGCCATCAGAAGGCAGCAGGAAGGTGGCCGAGCCTCGGCTTGTGACAGTGCGCAGGCCCGGTGTGGAAGTAGGAGTCACGCTGTGTGGAGGGAACCTGCGGGGCGTCTACATCGAGAGTGTAGATGAAGACAGTCCTGCCAGAGGCCCCAATGGGCTGCTTGCTGGAGACCTCATCTTGGAGGTAAATTGTCAAACAATGCACATTCACACAATAATTGCTGCAACACAAACTTGCTTATAAATGCACCGTCTGTTATTCATGTTTGCTTGTCTTACATGATTTTTTGAAAATATGTAAACAACACACAAACGCAGTATACAAAGGAAACAAAAGGATTTTTCCCCCCAGGATTGATAAAGTACAGAACTATATGCATCTCTATCTATGCAACGCTTATTGTGTCATATTTATAGTTGTATTTTTTCTTTAGTTTATTTTATTCACTTAGATGAATAATTTGAAAATAGTCTTTAACGTGTTGCTGAGAATTTTCAATACTAAAGATATGTAGGTGCAATCTTAGACTTTTTAAAGTGAACTCAGATTTTATGTTTTCAGTCTCTTTATTCTTGAAAAAGGCTTGTTATGCTGCAGACTCTAGCGCTGCCAGAGGGTGCTGGCATTTTCCTTCATGTCATTGTTTTTGAATGATCTCTTCCCGGCTGGTGTTCGGTCTCACTTTACGTCGGTAATTCATCTGGAACACCACAAATTCGTGATAGACATTTCCCGGCGTGCTTCTACTTAACCTCACTGCCTCAAAGAGTGTGCAATCTGAAAAGCCGTGCAGCTCTGTCATCAGAGTGCCCAGCAATCAGTCTGTCCTTCACTCTCCCCGTGTGTTTCCTTTCCTCATACATGGCTCAAATCAATACTACGACGCATTCATTCTGCTGAAAGCTTGGAGGAAATGCAGCTGTTTAGTTGAGCCATGGCAGTCGTGTAAACATTTCTCAGATGTCTTTCCTCTTCTAACTATCTTTGTTGTTTTATTAATGTAATGATGTGAATTTGATGTTCTCACTTATCATTGTTTTTCCCGCCTATCCTCCCCTCCTTCTGTCTGTCAGTATAACTCGGTGAATATGAAGAATAAGATGGCGGAAGAGGTGTATGTTGAGATGCTGAAGCCTGCAGAGACGGTCACTTTAAAGGTGCAGCATCGACCCGATGACTTCAGCATGGTCAAAGATGTTCCAGGAGATGGCTTTTACATTAGGTATGTATGCATTAGAGGTGGGACAACGTATCGATCTACATCGATCATATGGTCAATGAGTCAATGGCATCGATCCAAAATCCTAACATTGGCCAAAAATCCATAGAGTAACCAGTTATCAAACACTTTTATTTTGAAAATAATTTCTTTTAAACTGAATGTTAATGCCAGAGCTCAGGAATAAAGAAAGGTTTAATGATGATGTAGGTGCTTTTTGTGATGAATGGAAATAATTGTGATAATTCACTCATGATATTGCTTTATATAATTTCATATCGACCGGTGGATCCTAGATCAAATCGAATTGAAATCATATCGTGACTGAATTTGAGATATCGGCAAACATCGAATCTCTTTATCACTGTATCGATATAATATCACATCATGATCAAACCAGCGATTCCCAATTCTAGTATTCATGTGTGCTTAGAAATAAATCTATTTTAAAAATAGATCAGAGTTTTATCCAATAAATCACTACAAAAGTGACTCAGATTTTTCCATAGCACCTTCATCTCTTGTTCCTATTTATAGTCATAAGCGCGCCCCTTGGACAAGCTGAACTGTTTGTCATCTCACCAATTATGTCCCAAATCCACGGTGCGACTGCAGCGGCGCTTATCACACTACAGATTTAGGTTATTTAATCCATTTTTACACTCTGTGCTTTTCCAGGTCATTAGAACTGCATTATATGTGAATGGAAAATGAAGATCTAAAATAGTCACGTTTTATTGTTGGGAGTCTGTCAGGGTGTATCGGTGCAGCTGCCGCAGTCACTTGTTATATAGGCAAACAGGCTGGCGCTGTCATCTGCAGTAAATACACTCAGCTTGCCTCGCCGTCACTGATATGCCGCTCAGGAATGACTCATGAGGCTCCAACAGGAGGCGAGCTCGTCCTGCACCGCCGTTAGGTGAACTCTTCCCGCTTTTCCTACTCCGTTTCCTCGATTCTTAATCTCCTCACACCTACCATGTCTAACGCCTCGCCTCCCTTCTCGTTTTTATCTCCTTCATGCTCCTTGGCTGCTTTGTTCTGCCCTGCTCTTCATAACTCACCATCTGTCTTCGTCTCTCCCTCCTACCAGAGCACTTTACGACAGGGTGGGTGAGGCTGAGGGGGAGCTCAGCTTTAAGAAGGATGACATCCTGTACGTGGACGAGTCTTTACCAAAGGGCAGCTTTGGGACCTGGATGGCCTGGCAGCTAGATGAGAACGCTCAGCAGATCCAGAGAGGACAGATCCCCAGCAAGTACATGTGGGTGGAGAATTGAGTGCATGCCTACACACATGCAGATCTGAGCTAGCGGACACTTGGGAACAGCTGTGACAACAATCAACGCCATAATGCTACAATGCAGGACTTATGTATGATGTAACTTCTGTGCCTTTTACTGGTAGTACAAGGTGTCATTGTCCTTTTAGTCTGTCTCTAAAGACGTACACTTGGACAGTTCTTGCCTGGGGGACCAGTCATTTGCAACAAATATATAAGTCCCGCATTTCTATTTTTAACCAAACCCTTATACCAGTTACAGGAGTGTAAAATTAAGACCACTTTTTCACTTCAGAGTTGAATGCTAAACTCAAACATTTGCTGTTGCGCAGATGGTCTCTTTCTATCTATAACCCTTAAGTGAAAAACAGTTTTCAACAAATCACCAAAAGTAATCTTCTTTTAAAAAAAACAAAACATTATCCCCATCTCATCACTGGGATGTCTGACTGTAGCACCATTATGGCTGCTCAGAGTGATTAAAAACACATGAGCTTGGTGAGAGAGCAGAACCCAGCCTAAACATACTGATGCCATCTCTGTTTAAAAACCTCCAAGTTTAAGATCTCTGTTCTTGTTTATGTGTGATGCAGGATGGACCAAGAGTTTTACCGTAGACACAGTGTGACAGAAATGAAGGAAGACTCCAGTAAGACTCTCTCGGCAGCCGCTCGCAGGTCCTTTTTCAGGAGGAAACAGAAACACAAACGCAGCAGCTCCAAAGACAGCAAAGAGATGGTGGCTCTGGACACCATCAGCACTGACTCCATCCCTTTCCTTGATGGTGAGGAGGTTTTACAGGTTAAGGGTTGAAAATATCAAACTGGCTGTATAAAGTGGATTTTGGACTGAGCTAAGCTCTCCTTTGGTCAGACTGTGTGAGCCTGGCGTACCAGCGGGTCCAGAAGGTGGAGTGCGCCTCTCCCCGACCGGTACTCATACTCGGGCCTCTCACAGACCCCGTCAAGGAGATGCTTGTGAAAGAATCTCCTGGAAAGTTCTGCAGATGTGTTCTGGGTGAGTTGGGTAAATTGATCATCGACCTCTCTTGAAACTTCAGATATTTCTGCAATGAATTGTTTTTTTTTCAACTCCTGCATTATTTCTGCTCCTTCTGCAGAGGTGATGAAGGCGTCCCAGCAAGCCATCGAGCGCGGCGTCAAAGATTGCCTTTTTATTGACTACAAACGCAGGAGTGGACATTTTGATGTGACCACTGTTTCGTCAATAAAGGAAATAACAGACAAGGTATTTTTTTCCCTTTTCTGATTGGATCCATGCTGATTTAACCTGATTTAATGATTGCTTGAGACGAGCCACCAGACAGCTCTTAAGTCTTAGATTCAAGTGAATTAAGGTTAAGAATGCTGCCTGTAATATTAAATGTGAATTGGTCTCAACAGTGTATTCATTTTCAAATGATGTTTTTTGTTTGTTTTTTTCATTCCAGGGCTGCCACTGTTTGCTCGACATTGCCCCGCATGCTATTGAAAGGCTCCACAGCGTTCACATTTATCCTATAGTTGTCTTCATCCGCTACAAGAACGCCAAGCAGATCAAGTACGTAGCAACCTGATTTGTAGCGCAGAATGATTGGCGTGTCCTGGTAGTGTGGCAACCCTGTGTGTGTGTGTGTGTGTGTGTGTGTGTGTGTGGGTGTGACTGAGGAATTGATGGAGTGGGATAAGCCTTCACATACTCCTCTGCACAACAACATCTTCTTCGACATTCTTTGCCCTCATATCCCAGGGCTGTATTCCTTACTTTTCAGGCATTCACCTGACTTTGTTGGCATGTGTTGTTACCAAACAGTAGTTTTGGTGGTGGTGGTGGTAAAATAATTTTCCTAGTTAAACACACATTCATATTTGCTGGCCTTTCAGGCTCATCTGATTATATCTCTTTTCTTTCCACCTGCAGGGAGCAGAAGGATCCAATTTATCTTCGGGACAAAGTATCTCAAAAACATTCCAAGGAGCAATTTGAAAGTGCACAGAAGATAGAACAAGAGTACAGCAAGTTTTTCACAGGTTTGTATGCGAACAAATCATCAACCTCTGGTACAAACAAAAACCTTCTGGCCAGTAAACACTACAGTACAAATACAAAGCTTCATCTAAAGTTTTATTTATCAACAAGTCCCCTTTTCTTTCCAGGTATTGTCCAAGGCGGCACCCTTCCTTACATTTGCACTCAGATCATCACTATAGTTGATCAAGAACAAAGTAAAGTCCTGTGGACTCCACTCGGCTGCCCCTAGAGGAGACCGGCTGCCACTACAAGGAGCTGCGGCTCTCATCTCCATTCCCCAAACTCTAATTAATCCTTTCATATTATATCAATAGGTACACTATAGTGAGCTAGTTGTGTAAATTATTGCTATTTTTTTATTTTGTCTTTTGTTATGATTTATAATCAATCAAAGCCTCCTTTATTTCTGATGTACTCTGGAGCAGGTTAGTAGCACTGGATATCAGCGTTAAAGTTCAATCAGTCTTCCCAAAGGATTTCTGGTGGTGTATATGTAATGCTGCATTGTAAGCATCCGTTTACAGTCACAAGACAAGTCTGAATATTGGTGTTCAATATTTGCTTGATTGCGTGTCCTTCCCTTATCCCTCTCATGTACACAAACCTCAACACTAATGAAGTTCAATGACACCTAACCCCGCTCCCTCCCCGTGTACCAAATGAGACTTGTGGTTTCCCTACAATTATGCACCCATTTGATGATGACTGACAACTAATTGTAGTTTTTTTGTGTGTGTGTGTGCGTCTCTATGTGTGAGTGTGTGCGTGTGAGATTGAGAACTTTGACTGTTCACAATTGTAATGGCAATTTAATTCAGTTGGATGACGGTTGTTAGCATGAGTACGATGCTATAGAAATGGAATGCCAGGATTGGGCAGCCATTTGTTTTGTGGTGTTTTGTCAGAGAAGTGCAAAGGCGTCAAACCTCTTTACATATGTAGCTTGATCTCGCTGAAGTCGCCTTTCAGCTGTCATTGATGTTTGCTCTATGCATTGTGTTTCTGTAGTAGCTGGGTGTGAGGACAGTTCATGGGCCTTTTAGAAGTGCCTTTGGAGAATAAAGCCTGATCTGAAACCAGCCCTGAGTCGTTTAGCCAGAACTTTGAGGGCGTTGGGACATTTTTCTTCAGTTCATCATTTCAGCCATTGTGGACTGGGACATTTTTAAGATGCTCTGTAAACCAGTAAAGTTTACAGAGCATAATAGAAGTGAGGTTTGGAGGGTCAGCTGAAGCTGCGGCCAACGGGTTAACTCTTCAGAATGCACTCCAGGGCTAGACAGATCACTGTGTTACTCCTTCTTTCTCTAGACATATATTTAATGATTTATGCCATATACATAAGAAAATACACACACACACACACATATCTATCTATATCTCTATCTCTCTCTCTATCTCTCTCTCTCTCTCTCTCTCTCTATATATATATATATATATATATATATATATATATATATATATAAAATCACTACATGTATTTAGTCATGTATTTTAGTATACATGTTTTTCGGTTCTCGCATGGAGTGTATGACTATATACTACAGGTATTTACACTAAGTGATATGCCTCAAAACATCTGGCAGTCAAGTCATAAGTCATGTCTTAGGAGGTATTAGCATGTTTTTTTCAAGGATTTCAGCTTTTTGTGGTTGGTTGTCAGTCACTTATCGATATACTCATTATAAGAGACACAATGAAGCAACGTTGCAGGGTAATACCTTCAAGGATTTTCCTCTCATACATTTAATGTTAGTGACTTTTCATTGTTATTT
>JAVQJG010065248.1:0-20877 GCA_036024015.1 Craterocephalus amniculus | reverse complement strand
CAATGACGTCATTGATCGGATCGGTGGATGAAAACTTTAGGGCCGATCAGAAAAAATGTAAAATATGTGAAAAATCGGCCGATCCGATCAAGCCGATCCGATCGGTGGAAAGCCTACTGTTTTGTATGTTGTAGCTCATTAAGTGGAATTACTTGCATGAAAATAATTAAGATTGATTAAACTACAACAACCACATAAAACAAACAAACCCACTCTTCCTTCAGGGTATCTTTTGCAAAAGAATTCCTTTGCTTTTGTGCGGTTGTATGAATGTGTGTGTGCTAAGTCGGCACAGAGAGGGGCTGTTGTTGGATCTTATCTTGATGTCCAGTTGCTCAGCCTAAAGGAAAAGCTGCCACGCTGAATGAATGAGAAATCTGCGATCACAGCCTGCATCGTCCGTTTGATTTTCCAAAGCATTCAAATGATCAATGTCGGTATTTTTGGATATCTGGCGCCAACAAGGATTCCTAAAATGTCTGCACTTGAAAATTAAGACATTTTTATGAAGCACATAAGTAGGATTTGTCTGCTTTGATTATCTCTGGTGCTCCAAAACGGAATCAGTGGGCTCCTCGTCATTTTCCAAAGGGAATTTGGAGAAATTGTGGAACTGCCCAAAAGATAAATCCGCATTTGTGTTGAAGAAGTCAAGTTATTGAATAAGAATTCAAATTGCTGCGGTGCTGATGTTTCATATGCTTGCAACATCCACTTATAGCCAAATGGCAAAAAGAAAAGGCTTAAACTTCCTTGTCAACATTTTTAAGCAAATTAGTTGCTTTTTATGTAGACAGCTTTACTGACTTTTATAGAGTTTAGCTCTCTGATAACAGTAACCAACATCTCTGTCTTAATGAGCTTGTTAGAGCAAAGCTTGTTTACAGTTATTAGCTTTAAAGGTCAGGTGAGGCAAATTTCAAAGCTTCATAAATACTGACTCTTCAACCCTTGTCCTAAGAGTCAGCAGCAGCGAACACCTCCAAGCAGCTTGTTCACACTTTGAAATTCAAATCATGTGTTGGCCAACTGGAGTAGGCTAAGACTTTAGCAAAGTCGTTTCAGCTAGCTGTTTATTATGATAGTTCAAGATGAGCTTTTTATGGTCATAGAAATTTTATTTAATCACTAAAAAGGCTCATCAAAACCTTGTTTGACGACATAACAATGTAAGGAAGAGCTGGCAGGATCCTGTGTTCTGCTGTTCTACACGATTGCAGCAACACAATAGTGAGGTGTGCAGTAGTCAGCTTTGAGTATACTGTGCAGAATTCAACAAAGAACAAATCTGTAGCTGTTAAGGATAGGGATTGATCACATTCAGGTTGATGTTGCAGCCAGTGGCACAGGCAACCCTGGCTCATAAAACTGGATGTCCTTTTAATGGAAGAATGAATGAAAAGTCCGCAGTAAGAAGTAATAAACTCTTGACACAAAGAAGATTTCAACACTTGTTAGAAGTAGTAACTTCTACAGAAGGAGTACCAGAGCTCAAACTTTTGCTCCAGGCTTGTTTTGTTTTTGTGGTAATTTTAAAAACCAAAGATGGGGAAAAATGTCTTGCTTTAATTCTTGATTGTATATCATTTGGTAAAATCTTTTACCTGTGGCAGAGATTTTTTTTTTAATATGACTACTGGTACTTTAGAATAGATTGCATTTTGCAAGTTTTTTCCCTTTGGAAGAAATGGATGCAGTGTGCACAGGACTTCTGCCTTGTGCAGAATATGTAGAAAATTTTGAAAGTCAAACATGAAAACAATCTCTTTCTTCCACACCTTCGTTTTCTCAATGTCGGCATTTTTAACTGTGATAAAGAAACGTAACATTATGAAGTGTGTTTTTTTTTCTTTTTCCTGCTGTCCCAACTCCTGATTTGATGTTGTGAGATTACTTGAACAATTAACACTTTTGATATAACTGTGTTGAATAGTATTTAATTAAAAATGTACTTGTAACATCATATCTGAAGCGTAACACCTGGAGTCAGTGGAACGACCACAGCTGTAGTGTCAGCAGGTGTTAATAGTGGGTGTCAGAGAGTCTCTCGTTTTGAAGATCTCAGCTTGACAACAAGTGGCTTCTGGTGGCTCCAGACAGATCTGCTTTGTTGTAAAAATTCAGTGATGGGAAGCTCAAAAGGTGAAACCCGAGCACTTTTAAGAAGAAAAAGCTGCAATAGAGAGACGATTATTTTCAAATGTGTAGTGTTTGCTTTTACTTTTTTTGTACTTTTGAGGGTTTTTTTGTAAAACCTTTGCCACTTTGCTTTGACATGTAGCCTAGAAAACACTCCTGTGTAATGTACTTAAGAAATGCCACATTATGTCATGTTGTGAAACTTGGAAAAAGCCATGAGACGCTTAACGGCCAGATATGTTTTTTATTGTTCAGTTTGTAATTTAGTAACTGCCAATGGTTAAAAAATAAATCAATTTACAGTAGCAGGTCCTTTCCAGCAGTCTCAGGAACTGAAATGTTTTCCCTCCTTCCCTTTTATCACCTCTTCTCACAAACAAATGCACCAGATTTAGCTCAGCAGTTAGAACAGTGCAACACCACACAAGCCAGCGGTGATGAAATATATGGAGAAATACAATGAGAGCTTTGTTATATTATGATTACATTCTGTTATTGAGCTGTATCATCCAATTTCAGCAAATGGTCTCAGTTGTCTGAGCCTGAAAAATGTTTTTTCTCTTCTGCTTTGTACATGTGCATAAGGAGATCAGGGAAAACACTTTCACTTGGATCTTATTAGTCTTTTTTTGTCTTTTTTGGGTGGAGGATCTGGAGGCTTTAACAATCTGTTATTTCCCTTCCATGTTGATTTCTGTTAGATTTTCTTAAAAAAATCAAAAGGTTTTCAGCTCTTCAGAGTTCTATTAATTACATCCTGACTTTCTTATTCTTTAATTCATGTTATTCATAGATTTTTAATTAATATATTCCCTGCTGTAAGTGCAAAGTAATTTTAATTTTGTGTTAGCATTTTTGTTTTAGTCCTGTTTGTCCGAATTACCTTTTTGCTTTAGCATCCAGTACAGTTGAGGCTAGGCAGGATGAAGGCAAGCATGTTGTGTATACTGCCAATGTGTCCATCCATCTGCTGTGTGACAACCCCTGGCTCTGTCCCAACCCTTTAGCGCAGACATTACAGCACCAGCCACCAAAGTGTACAAATCCTCAAGATACCAGTGGGAAACGACTGCAGTGTATGTGTATGTGCTCGTGTCTGTGCGTGGCGAGGGTGCAAGCCCCCCATAATGGCGTGATGAATCACCCACCCACTGCAAATTAATGAAGAGCACATGGGAACAAGTGCAAATACACAGCCAAACTGGAACGGCTGCTGCACATAAGTTTATAAGGCAAAAAAAATCAATTAAAGCTTTGATAAATATCTCCAGTTACAGAGCTTGTGTTGCAAGGATGGGGGGGGGGGTGAAAGTAAATAGTTTGAAGATATGGCATAAAAAGGGGGGGCCTTTTGAACCTGTTGCTTAAAAAACAAGTTGAATCAACAAGATGCAGTTAAAATAAATTGGAAAAAGCTGCCGGGCCGCCTCAAAGGAGGATTCAATATTGAGCCCTCTTTAGAATACCATTCCCCCCTTTTTTTAGAAAGTAAAAAAGCCATAAAATAAGGAAGATGGATCAATGTTAAGGCATTTATAATTTTTTTTAACACTTTTAGAGGGGTATAGCACCACTCTGCTGTGAAATGGGAATGGACAGGTAAGGGGAGGAGGGGCACAGCTTAAGTGAAAAGCTTAGTTAGGTGTTGAAATTACCACCTGTGATCTGCCGTAAACCTAAACCCTTTGAGTCCCCATCCTCTCCTCCACCCCTCAGCCCTTTTTGTTTATTAACGTCCTCTGAGGATATTGCCGCCATATTCTTTCAATGGTAAAGTGTCCCGAGGCACAAGGCTATTTCAGATGCTTTACCGGCAGGCCTGTAGTGACAGAAAAGGTGTAATTTGTTTTGACTTTGCCTCTCACACAAACCAATCTCCCAGTGTTATTTAAGTCGGCGCTCTTGTCTCGCTCTCAGCAGCATGTGACGGCAAACAACAAATCTCAGGTTGCCATGGATCTCTGCTATTTATAGGCCATTTGAGTGTCTTTGCGTGATTCTGTTGCTCATACACCTGTGTTTTTTTTTTTTTTCTTTTGTTTTTTTGTGGGCAGAATTTGATTTGTTTGGATAGAAGCTTTTCTCCACTCTTGTTTTCCCCAACATTGAAATACTAACGTTTCATATTGCATCGCAGATGTAGTAGTCGTGCATTGTCGCTAAAGAAGGGGAAAAAGAGAGGGAGAGAGGAGGGGGAAAGGGTGTAACTTTGAAGCCTTATTCCCAGTTCACTCATATCTGGGCTGGTATGAGCCAAGGGTACAGGGAAGAAGGAAGAGAGCCTATGTATAGAGACAATAAGCCTTACAGGAAAAAAGGAAAAGAAATCACAAGATAGTCCTGAAATAGGGAGCTTCATTATTCCCGAGCAAGGAGGGATTCAGCTTTTTCTTGGTGATCAATTCCCTCTGGTGACTTCTCAACTGCACTCTTCAGCCAAGATGCAGGAAAGAGACGATGGCTGCAGGAAAAGCAGCGTTTACGGCTTGACAGATGCAGTATTTTAAGTACCCCCGCCTAATCCCACTGCCTTGTCCAGATGTTTTGACTGTATTTGATTGCTGGTTTGTGTCATTGGTACTGAAAATTTTTCCTTTTGAGGAAGTCATTTAGCAACTTTTTCTTTTCTTTTTGAAAACCTTTTTTAGCGTTTTTATGTGATTTTTTTTTTTCAGCACAAATGCCTCCCTGTCTCTCGCTCCTTCGCAGCCACTATAACTTTCATTTATGGCTCGTGCGGTGAATAACAAGGGTTAGCAGCTTTTGGAAGACAGTATGTTGGGGTAGTGACATCTACATACACGAAAAGCAAAGTAAAGTTAATTATTTTTCAATCAAAATCACAATTTTAGACTGAAATGTATTTTTTGTGTGACATTGTCAGCACAAAAGAAAAACAGAGGATAGAAAATAGTCAAACGAATGAAATGTCTAAATGAACTGAGTAAAAACCGTTTTACTGAGCCGAGTCACTCTAATATGTCAGAGGTCAGATTTCCAATTTCTGTGTTAACATTAAACTACAAAGAATATTGGGTACATTTAGACCGTAATTTGACTCAAATTCCTGCAATGATGCTGGTTTAAGCTGTATCTCTGGACATAAACTTCTCAGCAAATCACAAGTATTTACATTTTCACCTTTCAGGAAGAGTTTTTTTTAAAAGAGAGATTTCTATCCAATTTACAGGTGGTTGAAGTCACATGTAGTCCATCCTCTGCTGATTGGAGTGTGTGCTGCAGCATGCATGTTTGTAATATCGGGTTGAGACTCTGCTGTGTCCTGTATGGAAATAATATAATATATCATCATATAGAGAGAAATGATGTGCTGTGATGTAAATCAGATAAACAATAACAGACTTTAGTTTTTATGTTCAAAGTTAATGAGGAAACAGAGTTATACAGGGCAGATTACAGAGAAAGCATGCCACATTACTGTTAAAATGTTAAATGTAAACACTTTTTCACAGTTGATTAAGTGCTTATTCTGTTTGCCCATTCTCCTTCAATACACCAAAGAGACAACTAAATTTACTTACACTAAATTTTGGTTCATATTCAACATTTGTCTCATTGCAATTATCTCTAACTATTTCTAATCTACAAGCTTTTGAATTCTTCATCAAAATTGAACATGCTCTTTAAAAAGATCCCACAGCTGAGTAATGCTTACTATTCAGCAGGGCGCCAGACTAACTGCTTGCACTAGATTGGCTAGACCAACAAAAATGTAGATGCAGAAGTTCACACTTCTTGAAATGAAACGCTTTCACATTTGAATACATTTGATGGCCTGTTTTCATATATGCATCGTATTTTCTTTAACATTTCTGCAGTGCAGATTAGATGTGAAAGCTTCACTTTTAATGTAGACATACAACCACTCCTGTTTATGATCACATATTTGCGCGTAAAGTTAATCTTTAACACAAATGTGTTCATATTTCTATCTATTACTTTAATCAGTTCCTCTTTGAGCTGTTCTTTTTACATATTCTAGCTGTTAACTCTGGCAGTAACCCTGGCTGTACAAGCACCCCCCTCCTTTGAAAATCAGAAGAACATTTTCAGATTCGTGGCCGCTGTCGCTGCCTTGTCTCAACATGCATTTTGGGAAATGAGGTGCCGCAGTGAAAAAGGGAGGTGGTGCTGTACATGAAACCCATCACATATCCGGGGCTCTGATTACTTCCACGCTCCTCCCTTGTGTCTTAGATGGATTCTTGGGAGCCAGAAGTGGAGGATCAGCACTTTCCATCCCTCCTACCAACTCTATGTTCTTTTTCTCCTTTGTCACAGCAGGGCTTGTGTTATTAACCTTCTGTCTGCTCATGCAAATAGGATGCAATGGTCCTTTTTTTTATCTTTTCTTGCTGGAAGCTCATTTTAGACAGTCAGACTTGCCTTGTTTCTTTCCTTTTATAGAAATGCTGCAGCATTCTGATTTAGAAATCCAGAGCAGGAGGGGTTTGAAATGCTTAAATCCAGGAGAGAAGAGTCAGTAAATGTCGCATACTGCTATAAAGGCAGAAATGTGGAGATTACTTCAGAGCGGGAGAGAACAGACTGATCGAAGGGATGAAATAAGCCTTCACAATGAAAATAATTGTTCACGTCTGCGTTTTCAACTCAAAATGACCTATGGCAGACCACAAAGGGGTTTGGGGCAAACTTGGTTTTGATAGCTCGAGCTTTTCACTTCCATGTTTAGTTCCCTCAACTCGTCTGCTGCTGCTCGCTCTGCCTCATCGTTAGAGCAGCTAAGAACCTCTCGAGGTAGTTATTGTACCTCTCGTCAGCACTGCGCACCGACTGGGCAGGGAAGGTGGACGAAAAGCCACGCAGGAGCTACAGTAATCGTTAGTTTTCACGCGTCTCCCGGCTGATAAATGGACAAGTCCCCCCACCGACGGCCCTGCTGGCTGCTAGCTCAAACGCCACCTCTGCGATGACCAATGATTAAGGTTTTTGGTTATGTACATAAAGCCTGTATTCATCCCCTGCTCTATAAGGGCACATAAAAATGACAGCTGCAGTTTAAATTGTTGCTGTGTAGCTTTTTACTGCAGACACAATAAGATACATAGCTGTTAAAGGCCTCTAATCTGGCAATTATGGGACTGGAAATGCTGCATAAGTAGGGTTTAAATGAGTCTGCTGCTCCTCTGACCAAATGCCATTGCCTTTGCAGGCTGTCTGTTGGCACACCTACTTCACTTTTCCAGTGAATTATTAAAAAATATAATGTTTGTGCAGTTATCGCAGTGCAGCCTGCATGACAGCTCCTGTATTGCTCTTCTCCTTATAATGTGTTTGTAATGCTCATACAGTAGAGTTAAATGGCCACAGGGATGGTCTGGCATGCTTTAGCATATTTCCAGGGAATCCTCTCTATATCAGTTTTGTAATTATATTGCTTATTATGTTGCTGAATATATTCTGTAGACGGGTTGGGGTATCTTTTGTTTAATTTATATCATTTACATCTAATTTACACTGGGCTGAAGACACAGTTTGGAACCTTGGGGTGCCCTCTTTTGCACCTCTTCAAGATAAATTGTTGTTGACACATAGAATAGCTTTTGTAAACAGTTAAGTCTTCAAAAAATGCAGGTTTGAATGTAGCGGGAGGCAGCAGCTGAGGGCCGTTTACACACTTATTTGGATATTTTGTTTTCATTTTTCTGGAACCTTAATGAATAGAAAAAAATGACTCCATTGTATTCAAGGCATATTACTTAAAATATGACTTTGAGTCATTTCATTAAAAATGAACAAACTTTTATAATTGAAGTCACCCTAGCCTGTGATTCGTGATGTCATGCAGTCCAGAGCTGCTTAAGAGTGAAAAGGATGATGTTTGCACAGGATGACCACTCATCCCCAAAGGAAAAGGGGTCATTCTTTTGCAATATGGATTTAACTGACCATTGGACATTATGGGATGTGACTATTACACTTGCACACTTTGTAGTATAGCATTGTTGTTGCTATCCCTTGTTGCAGCTGCAGTTGTTGGATTCCTAATTTAGCTAATATACTTTAGTCATTGGGGGCTCATTCAGGTCACAAATCTTTGCCGCTGGTCACAACATCAGATGCTGCAGATTCAGTTTCAATTAGTGCAGCATGCAGGAAAAAAAGGAAGTTAGACACTTGATAATAAGATTGCTTGTGAGTTATTTCATTAAAGCTTGATTTAATTTTTGTCTTCTAAGAAAAACTTGATGTTGAGCAGCTCTTGACTGTTTTGACCTCAGTGCAGACACACACTCTGTTGGATACTTTGATGCTTTCCAAGTGAAAAGTGTAGAATCATGTCAATTTCACTCTGTATCTTAGAGCCAGGATGGATTTGTTATCTGCTTTCATTTTTTGTAGATTTCTTTTTCTGTTTTTGCCCATCTTAATTCTTTTTGGACCTACTACTTTTAGGTGTTTTCCTGGAACAAAGGACAGTGTAGGTCGGTGGGCTCAACTTTGCTAAAGCATTGTTCCTTTGGTTTTAGCCAGACCTTGCTTTTTAAAAAGCAAGCTAGTAAATACAGCAGAGTAGCTATTATTTGTTTTACTTGTTGCTTCTTTTTTCCCCTTCTTACTGTATATTTTGTAAGACATGCTTGTTAAGATAATCAAACTAGGACCATTGCAGATGGGTACATGGAGAGGCAAGTATATGTATTACACACATTTTGGATTGTTAGCCTCAGGAGGGTGACTAAAACTGAATGCACACAGAGGCTGAGCTCTTTCTTTTGGCCTTTGAATAAAGTAGAATATTGTAGGGTGCATGTTCACTATAGAATCTTGTACTTTCGATCAGTTTTTCATTTTAACACCCTGCGTTGTCAGTCTACCTCCCAATGGGTGATTTTGATGGGTTGTCATAGGAACATGCACTCTTGAATGTCACAGCATGTTGAATATTGTGAATGTGGCTGCTGGAGGAAAAGATGGGCAATGAGAAAGTTAACCACTCTATGGATTTAGTAGGGTACTTTGTGGTTAAATACTTTTCCCCCCTCTCTCTCTCTCTTTTTTCACCCTTCAACTCGATCAATATCCTATTTGTGGGTTTTAGGACCTCTGTGTTCCCCGAGCTTTAGACTCTTCAGTTCCACACTGCATCAATAAACAACATGCCGCTTCTGTGTCCAACTCCTACAAGCTCCAGCAACCATAACAAAGGATTGCACAATTCCACTTAGTCAGATGATATTGTTCCCCACTTGATGGCATCATGCAAACAAGTCTTTCATTCATCAGATGGAGTAGTTCCTGCTGCCTTTAGAAAGCAACCAATTCTTTTCATGTGGCAAAAGAGCCTGCGAAATTCGCAAATGCATCGACTGCATGACACGATTATACAAGGCCATCGGCATATTTTCCGTAAAAAAAAATAAAAATTGCCAAGTAAGTCGATATGGTGGTGCAGCTTCAGCGAATAGCCCTGCTTTTACATCCTCTCTGCACATGCTGGGGCACACGCATCACGAGTTAAGTGATACACCTCTCTCTAACACATAAAAGCACATCTATGCAGGTGGTACCTGATGGCGACGGTGAACTTGTCATGCAGGGAAGGTGAGATTGGTTCGCTTAGCCGTAGACTGAGTGGGTCACAAATAAATGGTCAAATAAGTGTGTGTGACGGGTGGTTAATGGAGATCATACTGCAGAGTGGGCTAATGGACTGCAGCCAGCGCGGGGTGGCTGCTTCTGTTTTCATGGCTTAGTGCAGGTATTTAAGCCCAAATCTAACATGATCTTTACTCGCTTTAAGCTGCTTTTATGCATCAGCAGTCATCCTGCAGCAGAACAGACCACTTCTAAAGCTGTCTTAATGAGTGCCTTGAAGTATATGTATAAAAATATACAGTGTATTTTTACGTAGCCATCTGACCTGAAGCAGACTAACGTGTCATAATTTTCCCTCCCGGCTGTCTCTGTTTATTTCATCTGCTGCAGTCCAGATGTATTAGATTTCATTTGGATCAGATGGTGTGTAGCTATTTCCTCAGTGGCCAGCGAGAACAACCAGCCTCCCTCTGCGACACCAAGCACTCCCCTCCCTACCCGCGATTACCAAAAAGATGCAACGTTGAGCCCGACCTATTATTTCCAATTTCTTCTAGAGAAAGTTAATCTAATGAGCATTATCGGCAGCTAATGGGAATTATAATTAGTCAGATGCAGCAGATTATCTGCGCATAATTAGCTGTGTCTGTCAGCTCCAATTAGCATGACAGGAATTAGGAGACTTTGGAGTTGAGCAGGAGAGGGGGCGATGAGAGCGAGGTGAGCGAATGGAGAGGTTGAGCACAGTGTGTGTGAGAGGGAGATGAGAAAAGAGGGAGGAGGGGAAAGTGTGGGTGGTTGGAAGAGGCAGGTTTTTTGGCTGTGAGCTCAGCCGTGCACCGAGGAGGGGAGAAGCGGATAGAAAGTCGGCTGGGCACAAATTATTTTTTGGCTGCCACAAAAGAATGGTGATGATAGATTTCAGTCAGAAGAGACAGTGGGGAAGGCATGGACAGTTATGGACATGTGGCAGGGCAGCCTGGCAGGAGACTAATTTGAAGCCTTCATATCCAGCATGTATCGATCAGCTTCCACAGTGTTTAGAAAATTGCCCAGAGCTACTTTTTAAAAGTGCTGATCGTGATCGAAGGTCGAGTAAAGATGACCCGCAGTGAGCAATATGATATTCAGCATAAAATTAGCTCTTGTTCTTATCGAGTTAAGCTGATTAAATTACAACCTGCTGATCATTTTTAATTGTGAGCAATAAAGAAGTAAACAGTTCAAAGGATGGGTGGCGTTTTTTCCCACAATAGTGCACCAATTCTAGATGGTTTGATAAGAAGTTGGACATGATGGTGATCCTTATGTAATGGATCAAACTGTAGCTTTACTCACACACACAGGTCAGTTTACAAAAATACTTGATTGAACAGATGGCAGAAACGTGCAAAAAGAATTTAGTGCAAATTTGGCTCCTTTTGCTGTACATGGTGATGACAATGAGTTTTCTTCCACACACATTTGAATTCTTGCGTCATTGAGAAACTGAAGACAAGATGCGGGCAAGCAGGAAAGATTGGCTAACACCACCTTTTTTGCATACACACTCTCTTACAATGAACTGTCAATAAAACTATCTGCTCTATTCACACGTGGCCTCATTCTGAGATCAATACAAAGGCACCGGCGAGACTAAGGGAATTGGGATCTATCGGTCTAGCAAATGTGATATATAAGAATAATTCCTTTATGCCACAACCATATTCCAAGGTGACAATGTAAAAAGCACTTTGCAATGCATTATAATGTACGAAAAGGGCTATACAAATAAAGTTTGATTTGATTTGAATGTCTGGATTCATCAAGCTCATTGTGACAGAGAAATGATGATGATGATAATAATCATTCTTTTCATATATGACCACCGCAGGCCCACCTGAGTGTCTTTGACGTGAGGAGAAGGACTGAAGCAGTGTTGCAACTCTCCCATCCTCAGCACAAGATATAGTGTTTTTGGAGAAAAGTCCATTTTAAGATGGTTCATAAATGTATTTAAACTACACCGCTGTTTCATATGAGTGAACAGGAGTCCGTGTCATCGTTGTACATCAGGAGTGATTACACCACTGGTTTCATGAAGCTTAAAATTTGTATTTATACTTTAGAACTAAATAGATTTCTTGGCCATCCATGAGCAGGACTACAGTAAGTGCAGATGAGCATCTTTCAGGGAATTCTTTGCAACACAAAGAACAATATTGATAGTTTTTTTTTCTGTTTGTCTGCACTCACTAGCTCAATCTTTCCCCAATTACATATAACCATATTACACATGATTATGTGAATCACAGTGTATATGGAAATACTGATTGAAACAATTTTACTTCAATCTCCACCCGGCTGCCTGGAGAATGTTCATTCTCTCACGTGTCTTACAACAACAGAAACCAAACAAACTTACTACATCCTTGTGATATTACATTCATTGCACACTAAAGGAACACAAATTTGTCTGGCGTTCTTGAAGCTAAACAAACCACTTTGCGATGTTTTTAATCAGCCTCGTATCACCAAACCAGCTCCACATGAGGCCCTGTGGGAGCTGTCTCATTGAACACACACAGGCAGATACACAGGCTGCTAAATGGCTTTTGATTGAGAAAATACTGTTACATTTGCATAGATTATCTCCATCTATTTGACCAGGCTGTATGTGTCAGTAAATCACAGTCTGTAAATAGCTGCAGTCAACAGTGAGAGGCGGGCAGAAGCCTGCACGGTACACAGGCTCACCCAAAGTATGCAAAATAACAGGAGAAACACAGTGGCGCACACAAACACGGTAAAGCTAACATTCCTATACCTGTAAACAAACAGGTCTGTGTGCATCCTCACATAGGTGTGTTTGTGATGCTAAGCACGCACCGGGGAGCAGGGGGGAGGTGGGGGCAATAGGTTTCAACAGGATGGAGTTGATGTTGTGAAGACTTAAGCTGCTCTTTGCACGAGATTATGCATCACGCACAGGTCGTTTTTACTAACGGGTCAAAAAAGCCTGAGATGTGTGCCCCCCTCACCGATATGTGCGCACCACAGTCAGTCAGGAATATTTGAGGCCACATAAACGCATGCACGCACACGTTTGTCCAATCATCATTCAAAGCGAACCCCCCCCCCGCTGACTCATGCTATGTGCCTGTGCTTATTGTCGTCTTCGTGTGGCTGTGTTGATGTGTGGCTTCTTTGACAGGCGCGCTGAAACTGACAGCATGATTTGTACCCCAGCACAAACAGGCCTGGGAACATCAATTCCCATGGGATGAATGGGAAACACCTGGGAATGCCAGAGACTTTATTTTTTTTTTTAAAGAATATTTTTAGGCTGAACTGCATGGCGGCACACAGCTGGTGAGCTGCAACACGTTCAACGCCTCCCTCATGAGCACTTTTATTATAAACTATTTGTTTGTGTAGATTATTGCTAAACATGAGCCAGGAAATATAGCTCAGCTGTTTTTGTCAGTTTTGGGCTAATCTATTGAAACATTATTAATCTATACTTGGTATATATTGAATTAGTTTATTTTTGTTTACCAACAAATATCTTATCAAGTTTCTAATGAGCTGTAATTGTGTGAAACATATTGATTTAAAAATTTGTTAATTTTTCCAGGATTTACTTTTTCCCCCTCCTTGTATCAGAAACATTTGAAAATTGACACATCATAAGCATAAATACTGCCGGCTCTTTGTAACTGATTCTCATGATGACTCTCCTGATACTGTACGGAGGAGGGGGGGAGGGGGTGTTACATCTCCAGTCACAATGTTTGGGCATTTTGATTGGGAGAAGAGAGAGGGCTCGCTGGAAATCGATTCATGCCTGCAAGGGTGGACACGGTTCAAGCTGCACTGAGCCTCTCCGAGTGGAGTGTGTGTCTTCTGGGTAAAATCTGTGGATTAAGGGAGGCCTGAACTTGAAACAGGAAAGGACAGAGCAGTCAATAACACACTGATTAATGATAATGGCATGCAAGCCAGGGGGATAATCTTTCTAAGCTCTTTTTATCTAAGGACCGATTGACTGAAAACATGCAGGACAGAAAGAAAATGCTGCAATCCCCAATCAAACCAGGGGCTTCAAAACAGCCTAAATGTTTGTCTTCAGTTTTAATAAGAGTAATATTAGAAATGTGTCTACTATCCAAGTTGGCCATTGGTCATTAGAACACATCAAAGGCAAAAATAAATTGTGCATGATCTCCTTTTTAGAGTCACTTTTTGCTGGAATTGTTTGGATGTGAATAAATGCATTCATGTGGATCCACTTTGGATTCCCATCTAGTTGAATATTTACCGACACCGATTGTCCACTTTATCCCAAATGCATCATCAATCTGTGTGTCTGGGAGCAATTTTCTGTCACCTTGTTACAAAATGTCATGAAAGCTTCACTCCCCATAATAGCAAATCTCCTCCTCCTGTTTTAGCTCTTATGAAATGTTTATTGACAGGGCTGAAATGGAAATGATGGTTTATCCTGGCCTCCTCTCATCAATCCGGCCCATCTGAGACTCCGAGGCGCCTCTCAGATATTCAAGAGGCGTTGATCCTCCTCCTAAGGCCTCATCCACTTGCTTATGGATTTTGCCACAACTTCCAGCTAATTTATGCAGTCTCATGGACACAATTATTCCTTATGTCCACAGTTGCAAAGACTCGCGGGGAATGCTGACGAACTGGACACAGACTGGATGCTGGTTTGATTAGTGTTTATCTGAGGATCTTGCCCTCGCTGTGATCCCCCTGCTGATCTTTGTGAGCTAGAGCCCTGTGGGGCCTCTTTGTCTTTAATCGTAAGTTTTTTGCCCCGGTTTTACCTCTCTTTGATGTAAAATTTCTGATCTTGTTGAGTACCAGTTGGGGCCTTCATCCACTTGTCTTTGCCAGCCTATCTTTCTGTTTCATCTCTCACACCGCTCTCCCCTCTCATCCCTCTGTCCTTCTCAATCCGGCGTTCAAGAAACCGCCTCTCCTGGCCCCTCGCTTCCCGTTCGATTGGCCCAATAGTTTATTCACTTCACCCAGACACAAAAGACATCAAGCTGACTGATCAGCGGGCAGAAGCCAGGCCATGGCTGATCAATGAGGCCTTGGGCAGGGACGATGGATGGAAACGGGAGTGAGGGGAGGGAAGGTGTGGGAGGGTGACAGACGCACAATCAGCGTGGCCAATCGATGGGAACTTTTGCTGAGCTCAGATAAGAGGGTGCAGCTTTTGCAGGGCACAGCAACCAGCTCCTCACTGACAGCAGCTTTTGTTTCCCATGGTCGTGAGCTTAATGGTTCTCACAGCGACGGCACAGAAAGGAGAAAAACACAAAACGAGGTACAATGCACAGAACCGATAACATCGGATTCATTTGTTTGTTTCACCACTTGCTTTGAAACCCTGTACTCTATGGAACAGGTGAAAAACATCTGCTAATGCTTTGTGATGAATGCATTCTATAATAAAACTGTGCTTACGAGGTGACCCATTTAGTGAACTCTATTCAGACCTTTGCATATCCGTCTATCTCACTTGATATTGGAAAACAAGAAAATGTTCGCTTTTGTCTTTTTTTACTTCTTTCACATGCAAATCCACTTCTTAGATGAATTTGCCAAATAACTGCCTGAAATAAAACTGAAATAAAATAGTACAGTGTCTATATTAGTAATGAGTATTAAAGCCTATCGTTGTTGCTACTGGACAGTTTTTGTATTTAACTGGGACTCGATCGTGTTTCAAGTCTCAGTCTGGGTAAAGTTATTTAACTGAATAATTTGTGCCATCCAGTCTGTCAGCGTTTGTGCATAGAAATATGTTAAATCAAAGAGAGACATTTATAGAGCCACAGTCCCCATAATTGTGATCCTCATGGTGTGATGGGGGCCATTAGCACAGCCCCACTGTCCTTTTTAATCAGTGGAGATTTAACCTTCCCTCTCTTTTTTTGGCTTGTCAGTCATGGAGTCTGACTCATAATCTTACATGGATACATATTTAAAGAGCTAAAGGGGTATATGCTGTTGTATTTATTTATTTTTTTATTGCTTGAATGTAGCTCCTTTTTTATATAGAAGATCTAATCCCATAATCATAGGCAGTTCCACCTAACATATTTTTACCTCTTATAAGTGACTTTTAAGTGCAAATGTGACTTTTTTTTTGCTCTAATTGACCTCTGGGAGTGAAAACTAGTTCTGTCAGCTTCCTGGGTGAAGACAAAGTGAGACAAGTTCTGTCTCCACCATTGCAGCCTGACGGCTGGCTGGTCCACCTTCACTGTGTGGTGAAATATCAACACAGCCTGGAGAGAGTGGCCTTAAGCCCGCTCTGTGAGAGACACAGCGCTTCAAGAGGCTTGCTAGCTGATCAATAGTAAACTAATTGGAAAATAGCACCAGGAAATGTGTTAGTGTGCCTGTTCGCTCTCGTCTTACTCGGCCAGGTCTCCCTGCCAGCTCTCCCATCTTTTCCTGCTCTCAGGAAGCCAGATCCGGGACAGACCATTTTGGACTTCATAATCAGACCTGAGCAAGTGGTCGACTCAAATGAACATCGCAGCCGCTCTAATCGAGGCGCACAAAGACTTAGGAGTTCCTCTGCGTGCTTACAACTCATCTGTTTGCACGTACACAGATAATGATGATGAAACAGTAGTAAAATCTAGCCACATGATCCTCAACACATCTGCACCTGCTGTTTTATGCATCAAGATGCTGCTACCAACATAACAGGAAGGTAGATGGTAAACCACAAAAGCAGGAAAGGGGGGGGTAAAAGTGAGCACGATTAGGAATGGAATAGGAATTATTCAGGATGCGTTCTAAGAAGTTGTTTTTTTGTAATGGTGACATTAGAAAAGGTAAATATTAAATTGTGTAACAGATTGGGCCACTTTAACTGTACATTCACAGGAATGTGCTTCAGATAGCGCGTACATAAAGCGACAGAAGGAAGCTGAATGTTCCAGATGCCAGCGTGCTGTGCATGTAGTTGGTGCTTGAAAGTTAATTTCTGTGTGAATATTACATTCATCAGGTTTTAAAGTCCTTTCAGTAGATGGAGAAAAGCCAATAAAGCAAGTGCTGTAAACAAGAAGTATATAGCTACTTAGTCATGTACTGAGAAAAGTGGCGATTGGTAAATGGTATACTGTAAATATACAATGTAAGATCTATCAGCGTCTGATCTTCACATCTCTGTATGGTGAATGGACCGATTTAGACTCTTTACTTCAGCACATCAAGCATGATTTGCAATTAGTTGTATTTTTGCATCAGAGTTCACCTGTGTGCGAAAATGTGTAAATCTGTTCATAATTGGGAATCTGCTGGAATGAGCTCAGAGAGATGTGAACTGCTGCTGTCCTAAATGCTGGACTGGTGGTGGGACTCTGAGGGGAGACTGGTTGCAGCAGAATTGGACCAGAAGGATTAAATAAGAGGACTTGGGGAAATTTTAAAGAATGACTGGAAGTGGTGTGAAAGATGGGGTGGGAAATTATAGTCCCCTGTTCCATGTCAGACTCGGGGGATCTCTGCTTGTCACTGGGATGCATTGTACTGCCAAACGTGGGTGACAGTGATGGGCATGGTGGGCCTGGGAATCCAGCCTTTCCCACTCGTCCAAATTTCCCCAGCTGGACCTCTCTATCCCTGTGACAACAGGAAGAAATGCCCTGTAAGCTCAAATGCAATACTAGTGCTCACTCCTTCATTTACTCACTTATTCATTTTTTGTCCATAATTATTCCTCAATTCTTCTCTCCTTCCTTTTTCCATGTCAGAATTCTTCTTTTCACCCTCCTTTTTGTCTTTCTGCTCACCGACTCCGTCTCCTAACATCTTAATTTTCCCTTCTCTGACCTCCTTTCTTTCATCCTTTTTTTTTTTTCCTCTGGTCCTTGGATTGCCTTCTTTGAATGGGGTTGGCACAGAAATGGAGCAGGTGGTCAACACCTGCCTGGTTTCCCAGATTATGAAGCAGCTCTTTGATAAGCCACCATTTGTCAGCATCAAAGACGGTGTTCTAGGACATGCTTCAGAGAAGCGCAGGACACCCCACGGAGCAGTCCCGTCACCTTTCCTGTTCAATGTCTATACTTTGGATTTCAGTTTCAACTCGGGGTCGTGACAGCTCTTGTAGCTTTGAGGCGGCAGCTTTTTGTGGAATTTTGTATGTAGAAGCAAAGTGTGGCTGGCGAAGGGTGTCTGTGCTAACACGAGGGGATAAAAGGCACTTTAACTTATGAAGACATGCTGGAAGAGCCCAGCAAAGTATTTTTAACAATCTGGAGTGGTTATAAAAGCGGAGTTGATTGACCTTGGCTTACAACACGAGGCTGTGTTTTGTCATCTGACCATTTCTGTGAATTTGTTCACGCTTAAAAAAACAGACAGAAAGCTTGGCATTGTAAGCCATGGCAGCACAAAACGCGCCTCAGCGCCATGTTAGCAGAGCAGCAGCAACTTCAGTCTGCATCTACAAATGAGGCGTTCAGGGGCAGGTCAGCCATGTTTGTGGAAGGCCCAGTTTTTATATTGTCTAAATAACCCTGCTCATTAACCTTTGCCTTGCAACACACTGATCTGCATGTTCTTGGGTGTTTTTATCATCTTTATAAAAAACTATGCTAATTAGAATAAAGATACAGACTACATCCACTTATTTATTTATTTTTGCCATAAAGGACTGTTGCATGAGTCACTCTGCTTTTAATTCAGTGTCATTTTTGATACGTGTCAATAGTTTTCTTTTGGTCTCTTAGACAAGCAGATTATTCAGTTAACTTTAGTTTTCTATGAAAGAAAAACTGAGAAATCACGACCAAAAAAAAAAAAACTTTTGAAATGAACAGTACATGTCAAGGTTTTTGAAACTCTTTAATTTATTTGAAAAATGCAAACCTTTTACACCAACATTGTCTATTGTCATTATCAGACGATACACCAAAGTGCTGTCATAGAGATGAGAAAAAGAATGACTGAAAGATCATTTAGAGATCTACAAAGCACCACTAAGGCTCTGACCTGCGTACTCTCAGAATACTCCTACACTTAAATGGCTCTGTAGCTCAAAAAGTCAATCCATCAGAGGGTGAAGAAACTGCCAGCGCAGCTGATTTTTGGATAAGTGCTGATTACACTTGTTTTCACAGGCAGGCATAGCGGAGAACGAATGAATGAGCAGCAGAGTTCCAGTACTTCGACTATATGCCTGAGGCACTTATGTTCTGCTATAGGGTGTGTCTGCAGTACATGTGTACTGTAATAATCCTTACTGTATTGTTAGTTCTTGCGTAAGTATGGCAGAGATCTTTCTGGAGAGGTTGAATATGTTTTGCCTTCCAGTCTGAAGCAATTAACAGTAAATGACCGCGTCATTCTGTGGACGGAATAGGCAGCATGTCCAGTGTTTTCATAATTCAGTCGATTTTCTTCAGAGAATTAGAGTGTGCAGAAAAGTCATCTTAAGCCACCCAAAAGATACAGATTCAATGTGTACTTCAGCATCAGTCTGAAATAAACATTGGTCCTGGTGATAGGACCGTGTTCATAGAAGTAGGAGCATTTCTCTCAACAGGATCATTGGGAACTTTCTCCAGTTGCCAACTAGCTGATTAACTTTAACACCATTTTTAAGTAACCAGTTATTTATTAAATGAATGACTTTGTGTATAAATTATTTGTATATACTGTTGTGAACAGTATTGGAAGTATAAAATTGCTTCCAATATTGTGAACGTGTGAGACGGTGGATCCAGTCGAATGACAGAGTGCCTGAACAGAAGAAAAACTAGGTCACCTGGAGGACTTCTGTCTGCTTCATTGGGCAATGTGGATGTGAAGCTATCTCCTACTTTTTGTGTTACTATGATATACCTTGTGAAGTCAGAGATTTGATCATTTGAAATTGATAAGACACAAGATTCCTCTTTTGTTTTTATAAATATACAAAAAAAAAAAAAAGTTGCATAAATGGAATTCTTTTCAGTTCAGATTTGATTATTTGTGTATGTTTTTTGGCCCAATATGTTAATAAAATAGGTTAAATGGGAAAAAAAAACAATGATGAGATTATATAGGTGATGTTGTACTGGGGATAAAAGATACCAAGCACGGCTCTAGTTAACATTTTGTTTCTTTTTTATGTTGTATAAAAAAGGAAAACGAAACGTAATCGAGCAATCAAAATTGTTTTGATAAGGCTGGCTTAGTTTTGGATTGCAAGTGCAGATGAGTCTTTGTACGATGTTAGCATGATGTCTGGGGTAATGGCAGTGATAAGACAGAGAAAAGATTATAAAGAAAAGTGAAAAATAAAAGATTACTCATGAGTCTCATGTCTGAGTCAAGTTTCCAGCCTTTTGGTGTGCGAATGCAAGTCGATTCTGAAGTCGCTGTACATGTGACTAAAGTGCAACTCCAGTCCGAGTCATAAACTGGAGACCCCATCTGTGCTAAAACCTACTAGCATCATGCGTTTTATGTGAAAATGTTGGTCAGTACTTTGTCCTTCATAGTTCCATCAGTCTTTCTCTGCATGGCTGTGCACTTTAAATCATAAACGTGTGGATATATGTGCTTCAATGATTTAACCTTTGGCATTGTAAGAATTGTAAAGCTTGTTACACACAAGTGTAAACTTCTTTGTCCACTTCCCAAGTATACCACTTAAGAAATTTCCTGACGATTTTCCATTCAGCGATAACTGCATTAAGCCTTTTCTTTTTTACCTTTTTTCATCACGCTGGAGCCCTTATCACGCAGCCGCTGCCTTAAAGCAGTCTCCTCTTTTCTTCTTTGACTATCTCAGCTTCAACATCACCATTTATTTATTTGTGAAGACAGGCCAATCCTGTTGTGGGTATGTGTATGTGTGTGTGCGCATGTGTTTGTTTGTGTTCTTTTTTCTCAAAAGCCACTCGGCTTACCTGTATCTCCAGCTTCATCAGGCACCTGATGAAACCCATACTGGCCCTTCTGCTGATAAGGTAAGCCAGGCAACGAGATATATCCATCATTCACCTACTTAACACACACGCGGGCGCACACGCATCCTAACTCCTGTGTGTGTGTGTGTGTGTGTGTGTGTGTGTGTGTGTGTGTGTGTGTGTGTGTGTGTGTGTGTGTGTGTGTGTGTGTGTGTGTGTGTGTGTGTGT
>JAVQJG010065233.1:0-22237 GCA_036024015.1 Craterocephalus amniculus | reverse complement strand
TTATTATTGGTTTGGAAAAAGTTCTGATGAGGAAGTGGACGAGGCGGACTTCCCATCATGCACCAGGGCAGTAAGTTTCTATGTCATATTTTTTTCTAAAGTCATTTGCAAATTCTTGTTTTTTTCATTAAAAAAGGTAGAGTTTCATCGGAGAAAAGACAAATGCATGCTTATGAGTTCATAAGATATCTGTACCACTGTGACTGAGAAGGTGATTTGAGTTAAATATAGACACTATTTTCGACGGAACCATTGCGTAATCAGATTGACTTCTAACGAGCCAATTTGAGACGTAAGTGAGCAGTATTTCTTTGATTAAAGTGGTGTAAAGTAACGCATGATATGGAACATGAGTAATGCTAATGTAATTACTTAATCGGACATTGTAACGCGTTAGATAACAAATTATTGATATTTGTAGTCAGATTACTGTAACGCGTTACTTTCTAACGCGTTACTGGTATCTCTGTCTGTGTGTACAGAAGCTATGAGTGTTAGAAAGTCAGTGTCCAATCCAACGGTATCACATGAGGTGAAATATCCAATCACAGAGCTTCTTTTCCGTCACATGGTGCACCAAAGATCATTAATGCTTCACTTTTCTGTCCGCAATGCGTCTCCATGAATGAAACTGTGCAGTGATGCAATAATTGATGTTTAAAGACTGGAATAGTGTGTAATTACACACATTACGGTAATATATGCTACTACTAGCCATGTTACTTATTTTTGTGCAATTTCTTTAATTCTATATTAGAAAAAAACACTGCAAAGAGTAAAATATGTGATATAGCTCATAGCAGACTGAAAAAGTGGGTGAATGGGAGTTCTTTGCACTTATGGGACAATTTTGACATTTGTATTATAGTCACAGGTTTAATCTTCTACTCTAGTATCCCCAAGACTCTAAATTACATTTCTATAGTGTCTACATGTTTATTGCAGGTCACTGGGTATTTTCAGTGGATGTAATTTTCTGTTTTATTCTTTCCTTTCTCTTTATGATTCCATAATTTTTATGTCATTCATGTGACACCAGTGCATCATGAATATTATGAAAGCCCAGGTTGTCCTGAAAACAGAGATATAATACTTGATTGTGAATTATTAGATTACTGTTTTATTAACAACAATACACAAGAAATACCAGGCGACGAAAAACCCCCAAAATGCCCTCAGACTCTGAAGGGTTAATGTGCATAGGCTACATGATATCATGACGTAATCATGCATATAAAATGGACACATCAGGATGAATTTAGCTTCCAAGCCACTCTATGAGGTTATTCAAGTTCCCTGAAAATTCACATATAAGTTATCGTAAAATTTATGCTTTATCTAAAATCCTCGGAGCAACTTCTCCAATGAAATGCAAGATATACCCATTATATAATCTCTGAATCTCATCTCTGGTTACTCTGAAATGTATTGATTGCAAAGTAACGAAAGTCAGACTGAGGTAAGATTCTATTCTGCACTAAAAGATAAAAATATTTATGTTTAATGAACGGCAGCGAGCTTCAGAGCACTTTATGAAGAAGCCACCTCACAGCATGGGATAACGGTTAAGGTCTCTTCCATGCCTGCAGCTTTAAACATGACTAATTTAAAGTTGCTGCGCTGCGGGAGACACCTGCCTAAAAGAAATCTCATCCATCTGCTGTAAATGACTCCAAACCAGCTGCTCTACGTCTCACATTAAAGTCCTGCAAACTGTTCTTTCCTCACCTCAATAAACACCATTACAACTTCCTTCTGTTAATGGGCTCGGGGTTGAAGACGACATCATCTACCTGCTCCAGCGAGCCCCCTCTCATCCAGACCAATCAGGCGGCACGATAAGGAAAATGTTGTTTTATTTCTAAAGTGCTTTTGATACAATTCAGCTGATCTGTTATGTGAGAAGCTCCATAAAATCCAGGTGGGTTCCTCCACAGCCAGCTGGGTTTATAAGGAGACAGCAGACTGAGCGCTGGTGTGTCTGAGATGTGCAGCAAGATTTATCTTCCCTCTGCACACCTTCATACAGAAATTCTCTGATTACTCTGCAGCTATGGGGAGGATCAGTGAGAAACTTTTTTTGTCTGAATTGATTTTAAATTACTTTTATTAGTTTTAAGTATTAATCTGACTTACCTTCAGGTCATCAGGGTTGGTCTGGTTTATTAATGTGGGGATAAAACGGTATGTAAAGCCGTCTTTTAGCTTTTACAGATTATCTGAGAGAAGATGAGACCTGATATTTTCAAGAGAAACCTAGCAAATTACTGTTCTAGCTAAGCTTTTAATTCAATATTATTGGTATTTTCAATCTATTGACTTAAATTTCACTCCATATCATAAAATCATATTTTATTCCACTTTATTTTCCCATTGTTTGATAAGGTTTTGTCCAGCTTCTTGCATTGGTCTCCATGTGAATCAACTTTCAATGGGTTTATTCCCTTTCATCTTAGTTTTCTCTCAACCATTTCTGAGGTGTAAGCTTAAAAAAACTGCATTCAAAATCATAGATTGAAGCAAAATGAAGCCCAGAACGCGGCATCAAGCGTTTATGATAGTGTTTTGTTTAAAAACAAAACAATGACCAGGGCTCCCAAATTCAAAGAATTGATGGAGTTTTCAACCAAAATCTAATCATTACCTTATAGCCAACGTTTTGGCAGCTGAAAATATATAAAATATCAAAATATCAAAAAATGTAATCAAATGCTACAAAATAATATTTTTAATCATGTTCTTATGCTTTAAAAAGGCTATGAAATATTTCTACTGAATACTGTTGCTACTTTTTTATTGAAAGATGATGTAATGTTTAGTAATTAATTCTAATTATGGATCAGATGAGCTTCCACCCACTTCTTTTGTACTTTAGTGTTTTCCTTTTTGGTTTTTTTCTTTTTATTCATATTTTTGTATATTTGTTATTATTTTCCAATCAAAACATGCGCATACATTAAATATTGGTCCATGCACTGTACGGCTGAATGATGTCAAAGGGCAAATGGAGCTATGCAGTTCATGTCCATCCTGGCAACTTAGATTTTCTATTCACCATCATCTGAATGAAAAATGTCTGAGAAATGGAAAAACGGTATATTAATTTTTGTGTTACGGAAGAAAAGGACAGGTGTAAAGCTTGTGACAGAAAAAATTATGATAACCAAGATGTTTTCTGGTTTCAGGACCTCAGACGAGTTTATTCACTTCAGAGCTGCTGATGCAAAATAACCATAACGAATGTTTCTACGAGGCAACTTTTGAGACGTTTCCTTTACAATCAGATGGAAATAGTAAACCCTTCAGTCTCGTGTTGCAACGGGGTCATATGACGGTTTAGTATCTTTTACAAGGACACCAGGTAACTTATACGGCGCTTCGAACACGGCTGTACAGCAGACATTTCAAAGAGTGACTCCTTTATTCTGAATGTGAGCAATCATGTTGTCGGTGACTGAAGAGCTCGGCCAGTTTCAGTCTTTTCATGGAGCATGAACCATAATGACCCATCGGCAAGTCTTACTCATACTCTACCAAACGTCTCCTAAAAGATGGTGGAGCTTCATGATCATAAAATGTACAGCATCTCTGTTTAATCCATCATGTTTCATGAATGAAATGTGAATGTTATATTTTGGAAGAACCAATGTCTGATAGGAGATACTTCTAAAGGCAGCCTGTTGACTTTAGTACTGAAATCCCTCCTTAGGTCTGAAAACCCTGCCTGCATTACCCTCCAGGCTTCAGTGTTCAGGTGCAAGAGGCTAAAAGATGATTTACAGGTAAAGTTTTGTCCAGATTAATAAAAAAAAGCCATTTGACTGGCTCCACAGATAAACTTAACCTCAGGAATCTGAATGTAAAGTCAAAAAATGCAAACAAGGAAATTCTAGTTGTTTCTTTACATCTGGGACATTTCTTTAACCTCTGTATTCTGTTCTACGAGAACATTTAGACATTTTTCAGAGTGGTAAAATTTTTATCTACACATAATAAGTTCCATGACTGAAGTCTTAAAAATGATTTTCAAGCTAAAGAAAGTTATTCAGAGTTTCATCCACACATCTGAATAACTCACCACGGACAGAAGGAACACCACATTCCCCCTCCAGCAGCGGAGACGTGGAATAATAATAATGGAGCTGGCTGAGGTTCGGTACAATCAGCAGCTCGTGCTGTCAAGTGTTGGCTTATGTTTGCTACGTCGACATTAATATTGATGAGGAGTTGACATTAGTGAGTCAGTTTGCTGACTTTACAGCCATTTTTTCTTATTAACGCCAGACAATGTTGAGAAATTCGAGCTCTGACATTTGCATAAGATGCCCTTTAACACTGAAAACTATTCTCATCCCGCTGAGGCAAGAGCTGAGAGATGCGAAAGGTTTTCCCCGGATCCCTGGCTTTCCACATATACTTCAACATTAGAGAAACCGATGCTGCAGAGATGAACCAGAATAAAAAAGTCTTCATAAGCTAACAGGGAGGTGGAGAGAAGCTGCCTCTCCTAAACCTGGGGGTGCAAAGATCATTTCAGGGGTATGCGACACTGACACATTAAGTTATAACTGCACCCCGTACTTTCTGTGTAACTCCAGCCGCTAACAAATTTTTTTTAAAAGCCATACAATCTTAATATTACACAGATGAAGGCTGCTAAACTAAAGATACTACTTATCTTATCTTACTTAAAGGCAAAACTTATTAAATTAGTACTTCCCCCTTGTTTTTTTTGCTGAAGAACGCTTTAAGAATAATTCATGAAGTGGGTTTAAGAGAAAATACAGACTATATTTTATTCAAAATAAAGTTTATTTCATTTCAATAGTATTTATTGTTTATAGAATATCTTATTTATTTGTTTATTATTTATTTATTTATTTATCTATTAATTAATTAATTTATTTATTTATTTATGTTAATCATAAAGGAGGAGCTGGCATCAAATCTGACATGGATGTAGGCTGCTAAACTAAAGATGCCCATTTTTGGTCACAGTAAAGTAGAAAAAATTGTTGGATTTCTAATTTAAAAACAAATAAAACATTATTTCTACTGAATTCTGAACATTATTATTACATAACAAACACTTTGTATCAAGGCTGGTAAAGTCCAGTCCCACTGCAGATCTCCAGACGTCATGTGACTCTTTTTTTATGCAGCCATATTGTCAGGAAAGCCTGCTACCAAACACATTTATTTAATTTTTATTTAAATTTCGATGGATTTTTAATTTTCTTAAATAATGTTAAAATGATGTTGAGCTTTTGTTAAAAACTTTACGATAACGTAGCTTTTTACCCAAGACGGCAAAATGCGGTGTTTAACTGGACTACACATGTTCGTGAATAAAAACAACTATGTCGGAATTTGCAATAAGGTTTTAATTGATCGTACTTCGGCAATATTATAAAGCGATACGCATATGTATATGGATGTAAAAAAACAGATATGAGTTTTTTTTCAACTGGGTTTAGATCAGGAGTCTTCCTGCAGTATGAACTTGTTCAATGAAAGTTGGTCGTTAGGAATTATAATAAAAACGTAAAATAAATAAGATATAATGTTTAGAAAATCTTGAATACGAAGATACGCAGCGCATTCATGCCAAAATGACATTGTTTTGATTTGCACCGTTGCATGTGAGGATTGTATGACGTTACATTTTCATTTTCAGATGTTAACTCGTCTACCAGCCTGTTCTCATTTTCAAGCACCGTCTAACCAAACAGCCGTTCTCACTTTCAGCCACGTTCGCTGCTGAACCCTCCTTCCTCCTGCTCACCCATTAAATCCCTCCTCGTCTCCAAGGACAGCTCACCCGGCCTGTCCTCAACTTTTCAAGCTTTTAACTGGCATCGTTCTCCCCTCCAATCCAAGACGTGAAAATAAAATAAAAACAACCCTTTAAAACTTTTGAGTCGCAAACATCTTTTATATTAACTAGAATAACAGGAACAGACTTTAAAGAACACGAATTCCAGCTCACCGTGTTGGAATTTCTCATTAATTGCTTAAATATTTGAGTTGGTTTAACTTAAAATAGTTTTATTTAAACTCTTACAGCTTGTGTGCAATATACGACCCTGACAACAGACAAACTTTTATTATCAACATGAGGCAATAAGCAATGAGTCAATTAATTGCAGGGTGAGAAAAAATGAGCCCAACATGTATGTAAGTTTCTCATTTATTGCAGACCGATCTCCTACGATACCACATGTTGCTACCTTCTTCTTTTCTTTTTTTTACAAAACTACTACTAGTACTACAAACTGGTAGTTATACTGGTGTTCCCAGTCTGAGCTCCATGTTTAATATTTTGAAGTGTAATCATCATTATCTATCATATTCATTGTTTGGGTTTTGTTAGGTTATCATTAATTACTAATAAAACTGATGATTTGACCTATCTTTTTGGTAGTGTGGGCCAATATTTATAAAAGTAGTACTTCCCCCTTGCTTTACTTGCTGAAAAACACAAGAATAATTTATGAAGTGGGTTTAAGAGAACATACAGACTGTAGATTATTTAAAATAAAGTTTATTTATTTTATTTAAATATTATATTATATATATTATTATATTATATTATTATATATATTATATTATTTATTTATGTTTTTAATTATTTATTTGCAGAATTCCCCACAATGCTTCCCTTCTATAAACAACTTTTCAGAGATAATTCACTGTATGAAACCTGACCTTTTACTTTTACTTGTTTTTCCTCCTTCCAGTTCTGCAGCTAACAGACAGAAAATCATGTTCTGGTCTACGTGTTGAACTAAATCTGCAATAATCCACCATTCAGCATAGTTTTGGTGTATAAACATGTTCCTGCTCATCCCTGTGTTAAAAGCCATTTTGTTAGTTATGTAAGGAGTCTGACAATAGTTACAGAAGAAGATCCACCTCTCATGTCTTGATGAAAAACAAGTCACACATTGACTTCATCAATTACTTTAAGATTAACTTGAAATGAAACATTTCCTGAAGCATAGCTTCTAATTTATGTGAGATTAATTTAAACAAGTTTCTTGCACACCCTCATGAACATCCAGTAAAATCAAACTGATCAAGCTTAGAAAAGTTCAATTAACCAAAAATATTTAAGTTGAACTCACGTCACACAAGTTAACAAATCACAATTTTTTTCAACGCAGCAAATTTGCATAATTTTTTAAGTAGCCAGAATGAGTTAGAATTTACAGGATAGAAGAAAATTCATATTAACTATAGTAGCATCATGAGAGAGACTCCTTACAAATGTGGTTAAAAAATCCCAGTTTTGTGACATTTAGTTTACTGAAGTGTAAAAGCAACTTAAAGTTTAGCTAAACTTTAACCCCCTGCACATGCTCATCTGTTTTCAATCCATCCCAGACTGATGGACAAGCAGCTCGGCTTCGACAGAAACACAGAGCGCCATCATCAAGGTAATCCTGCTGTGATTCATACTTTTCATTATCTGCTGGTGATTAATCTGTCAGACCTGCAGATTAAACATTCTTCTCAGCTGTCACTTTTCATTTGCATGTAATTCACACAAACCTGTCATAAGTATGTTTAAATGTGTCACATTAACAGGATTAATTCTCATTTTCACATAAAGCTGGAAACTGCAACCTCGGTGTGTCGCCAGCGGAGCGTCCCGGGCTTTGAGACGCAAACAAAAACAGCTGAGGAAGATAAAACCTGTCTGGAAAACTCACTCATGATGAAGCAAATGTAAACAATTACTTCATTTATTGATTAAATTAGACCCTAATAATTATGATAAATGCTGTTTATACGTGCAATCATGTCTCATAATTAAACTGCGTCATCGGCAGCCGCCCGACCGAGTTTGTTGTGTTTTTAAAAGTTGCATCTCGAAGTTTGCATCAGGTGATGTTTTCACAGCAGGACTGATCAGACTGGTCTTCACTCTGGTAACAAACTGGGAGTGCAGCTGAAAGATTTTAAATCAGAGCTAATTATAACGACCCCCTGTGGATCCAGCTCTGTCTGCACTAACAAGCTCTCCTCCTGATTGGGCGTCTCACCTAATGATGCTTGGACAGAAACAACTAAACGTGCTGAATTCAGTCAGAGCATCGTTATCACAATGTTTGTGTGCACGTTTTTACGAAGGAACGAATCATGTACTCAGGACTGACGCAGTATTAGGAAGCTATAAAAGATCATGAGAATAATTCAAATAGATAAAACCAGGCTTGTAGCATTCAATAAACAGGTCAGAGGAGTGCAGGTTACAAGATCTAGTGCAGCGTAAGCCATCTGTAGCAAAGTCTGAAAGTTTTCATACTGCAGGGTTAGAAAAAAATCTCAGTCATTCAGGTCTAAATTCAGACATCAGACATGTTTCTATGTTTTATTATCTGTTGTAGGTAGGGCTGCTAAAGTTATGTTAACTTCCCTTTAACGGTGTTCATGTCAAATACTCGATCACACTGTCGGAGTAGCATCAGGAAGTGATGCCAAAGCAGGTTTTGTGGATTTGAGGCAGATGCATCTTTTACACAAACAGTTTAGCTTAGAAGTTCTGCAAGATGGTTGATGAAAATTTTCAGTCTTGGAGCCTGTTCTCCAAATTATGGACAGCTCGCTAATGTTAAATACACCAACAGTGTGCCGTACTGTTGAACTTAAGGTTGGAACGAGAATGAACGACTGTGATTCCCCCACCTGGTGGCAGGGAGGAGTTAAACTCGTAGCTGTCACCTTTAAGAAATAAACCAATCAGAGTAAATTATCGGTTTAGAGCATCTGTGGGTTTCCAAACAGCTTTTATAAGAATCATGTAACAATAAATATACAATAAAATAAAGGAAAAGCCAGTAGCTAGCAGCCCACAGCTGCAAGGAAGAAACCATTGGAACCAGTTGTGGAGTCAGACAGAAGAGGGAATGGGATAAAAAAAAGACTGAATTTCGCTTCATCGCTTATTTTAGCTGATGTGATCAACACAAAAGCACATATGAAAATGAAAATTCGACTTGCTACAAACTTCAGAAATAATACTTTATACCGATTCTTCTCTAAGCAGCCGGCCGGTAAACTCAGTTTCTTTCAGAACTTGATAAACTTTTTATAGTTTGTCCATTTTTTACAATCCTGCATTTTTAGATTTACTAGATACTGGACACAGATCTTAAATTCCTTAACAGCCTCATAAGTCAGAATCATGAGTCTGGATGGCTTCTAACCCAAACCTGAGACTATGAGCCATTTTAGATTTAGGAACCACATAAATCCGATGTAAACATATTGGAGGCTGAGATTGAGCATAATCCCGTATCGACTCATTTACTAAGATGTTTGGTAATGGTGCCCAAAAAAAAATTTTTTCATCAGAATCGAGATTCCTGTTGTTCAAGACTCTGAATTGTTTAAAAATTCCAAGAATAAATTTTATAAAAGACTTTTTTGCTTGATTATTTCTAAGAAACAACTTTTTTGACGATGAAAATAATCAGTTTTCTTTCAACTAATGAAACAAATCCTCAGAACTCTTTCCTGCTATTAGAGGTGAGGAGTTAATCTGCAAGTTTTGTTACTAAAAGAGAACTGAATGCGATCTGAGATCAAGTTTGAATCAAGTCGTCACTCCAAAACTCTAAGTTTAATTGAATCGTGAGTCCTAATGCTTGTTCATCCTACCCTGAAGGCCACATGGAGTCAGACAGGAAGTTCCCTCGCAGATAATCCAGGTGAGTCCTCCGTCTGCATCCAGCTCCAACAGTCTTTAACCTGCAAATATAAACATAACGATAAGCCTCTATCTGACACCGTGGTTCATTGGTATTTTATTGTGTTTTTTCTTTGTACCTCCTAATATTTCATGTTTTATGTAAAGCCCTTTAAAGTGTTTTGCACAGAAAATGAGCTATAATATAATAAGAATGGATTCTATCTACAGTATAGAGCGCTTTTACAGAAGCTCAAAGAAGCTTTACAAGATAAAACAAGAGTATTAAAACAACGGTACTACTAAAATAGTCAATAAGCATTAGATTAAGACACATTCAATGCAAACAAGCATAGAAGGCATAGTAAAGGATTAAATACATTTCCTTTATAGAGACATTAGGACGTTAGCTATACAGATTAACTTATCTAAAGTTTAGGTTACATACATGTTATTATTGTAGGTCCTGCTAAATTGTTAGTAAAAAACAAAACAAAAAGGAGATAAACAATTAACTAATTTCCAAAACGTCTTTAGGAAAAAAATTTCTTCGTTAATCCTTTATTATGCTTTCTATGCTTTTGTAATCACAGAACTGCTCATGTGATGTGGTATACATTGTATTTAGAGCAGCTGGAGCTCTACATGCTCATGACATGTAAGACACCGTTTTATTTTCCCTCCCTCTCTAAGAAATCTCACCAGACCATTTCATTCCTCTCTTTAATACATTTTGTACAACTTCTCTCATGCAGACTCTTGGTAACTGGATTTCATTTAGTGTCAATGCTGAGTGAACTTGTCGTTTGTACAGTAAGGACTCTGGAGTTATCATCAGTTTATGACGAGAAAAACTGCAGATTTAATGTAATTTAACAGTTTCATGTCTTTTTTAAACTCTTGCTATGTTGCTGCTTCTCCACAAGACAGTTTTTATCTAAACTACTGGAAATAGCTTTATTACATTTTTGGTCTTTGGTCTTTTAGATTTGTTATTTGAGCTCTTGTTGGATTTGAGCTCTTGTGCTGTTTTTATACACAAGTCTGATGTTTTTATTAATTTAACATAGCTTTACTGTCCTTAATAATTAGTTATGTGCAGCATTTTGTTTCAGTCGTGCTTCTTTTAAAGTGCTTGATAAATAAAACTTAATAATAAAGTACACAAGGTTGGTGTGACCTGTTGCTAGTTAACCTAATTAGTTATCAAATGCTCCTCCAGTTGGTACCAGTGACTTTTCCAGCCTTTTCCAGCTTTATACAGAGGTGTTGCTGCCACCAGATAACAAATGAGCTCATATTTTCCATGAAATGAACATCTCAGTTTCAACATCTGGCATGATATTTAAGTTTTACGGGGAAAGTTGATTAGACTAGTTTTATTTACATTTTACACATTATCACCCTTTTATTAAAAATTGTGGCTGTAAAGGTTTGCCCAAATATATGTATGTATATAAATGTGTTCAACCAAGAACTAAACAGCCGAAGGACTTCTAACTCTTTTTTTAATGTTAGTACAGGAGTATATTTAGTTATTTTTATGCTTTTATATATAAAGTTGCACCTTGCACCTTAACTAAGTATTCTGATTCTCAAAAAAAAAATTGTTGTTAGGTTTTTAAGGAATTAAACAATCAGCAACCCAAGGAAACCAAGGCATGTCTGGGTTGTTAAGCCTTAAAGAAATGTGGTCAATAGGTGGACCTAAAGAGAAAAAAATCAGATATAATGTACGTTGCTTCATGTGAGGAGGGCCAGAACTCTGCAGCCTAGTTGGAGACACCATCAGAAGCTATGATAGTTAGGAAAATCCCTCTGAAAGAGCTAGCTGGAGCAGCAGGGTGGTAAATCTGAATGCATTAACACTTCTGCTGAACCAACCTGGATCATATGAAAAAGACAGAAACTGACAGAACTGAATGTGAAAATACCTTCACCAGAACGAGACAGATGAGAGACACAAACATCAGCAGGAAAAATCTAATTTAAACTCCTTAATCCAGACAACAGAAAGGACTGACAAAAGCATGCAGAAAAGAAAAGTGGGAGAGCAAGAGAGGCCACAGATGCCGAGTTCCTCCTCCTCCATTAGTAGCTCCACCCGGCTCCAGGTACCCTTAAGGCTGCAGCATAAGGACAAACCCAACACACCATCTGATCCCGGAGCAGCCAGGGGCTGGTTCATTTACGCTACAGAGCCTCCCCATTTAACAGAGCACAACAGCCGGCAGCAGATCCACTGCAACACTCGCGCCGATTCAACATGCTTGTGAGGACATTCGTTTGTTTCCTGACCTCGACCGCATGAGACCAGACCGTCCGATTCATCGGGACCATTGTACGATCCAGGAAAAGTCCATCAAAAGGCAGAAAGTCCGGATGTTTCAGCCCGAACTCATCTCGGATCAGACTTTATTTAGACAGAAGTCTGTCAGGAGACGATTAGACATCCAGGACTGATTAGGTAAGTGATTGGGTGTAAACTGGGACACTAATGACTCAATTACCTGGGCCATAATTCCCAGGCTGCATCTGGTAATGACATTAAGCCAGAAACAACACATGTCCTCAGAGTCTGCTGTGCTGATGCCTAGAAAAAGTAGAAACACTCAAGCACGTACAGAGACACAGGAGACTCTAAATCCACTTAAACTTTGTCAATCTGTTTGATAATTTGATACAAACTTTAAATGAAGGATGATCTAATTTGTCTCTGCAGACAGAAAAAAAAACACTTCTAAGCAAAATCGTGTAATCATGAATGAAACACATTCAAATAAATTTTAAATACCAGGAAAGCTTTGCCCATCCTAAAAGAAAGCCCAGGGTAGTCAGCATTGGGTTCGCCACCAGGGCTGCTACCAGCCATTTTGGTTCTTTATATATATTTGTATTTAAATATTTATATATATTTAAAAAATCTTATAACTATTACAGAATATAATCAAGCATTCTGTGATGTTTTTGGTAGATTTTTGAGGGGAAAAAATCAAACATTTTTACTATTCACAACTAAAATCAGGCCCATGGCAGGTTGAGGCATTAAATTGCTAATCAATAAAATAAAAATAGAATTGTAAAATTTGTGGATATAAAATTTGTTCCTACAATGATGGGTTTCCGGTCTACTTTTTTCTCTAAAAAGGTAAAAAAAATTGAGAGTAAACCCACTTCTATAGGAACCATGACTCCACTGGTCACGCTGATACTTTGTTGGACAATCTTCAGCTTCAATCTGTGCAGCACTGTTTTAATATTCCTCTGTAAGGCCACATTTATTTCCATCTAGAGTTGCACTCATTTTTATCTGCAGTGACGGGAGAGTCGGACACAAAGCCTTCTTAGTGGGGTTCAGACCTGGACTCTGATGGACACTTTATGTATGAAAATGATGTGTCATTGTGTTTTTGAGATGAATTTGGGAGCGTTCCTTGGATTGTTCATACCCTGATGATTGATAGATGCGTCCATAAACAACAACGGCTGATGGGTTCCTGAGATGCACTGTATTGCTGCAAGTATTCCCACAACCATCCAAATCACTGAATCCATTCTCCCTTTCTCTTGCTTTTCATTTTAAATTACCTCTGCACCCTGCTGTAGTGTTTAATGTTTTATGTAAAGCACTTTGAATTGTATTGTACATGAAATGTGTTGCATAAGCCTGCCGTGCCAAGAGAGGCTTAAAAAAAGATTTCATAACCCAAAAGGTGCCAAAAAAACTAAATAAAGGAGCAGAGGCGGTGACATCAGTCTTTATTATTTACTCTTAGCTGCATTCAACCACAAAGATTTCTTTTCTGCAGCAAAGCAAAGCTAAGGCACCCACAGCGCAGCCTATTGACACTGCCCCCAAGTGGCAGTAAAATGCAACAACATATAGTTGCCCATTTGCGTGACACATTGGTAGGAAAGCTTCCCCACAAGAGTCTGTCCATTAGCATGAGTTATGATGTGTTCTTTGTTTTATTTTCCCTGAAAGCAGAACAATTATTCCCCTGATGCAATTTCTCTTCCCGACAACACCAAGCATCTTGATAAACAATAGAAGCGAATAAATAGAGAAAATAAAGCCAATTTAACCCTTCAGAGTCTGGGGGCATTTTGGGGGATTTTCTTCACCTGGTACTTCTTGTGTATTATTGATAATAAAACAGTCATCTTATGATGCACAATCAAGTATTATACATCTTTCTTTTTAGGACAACCTGTGCTTTCATAATATTCATGATGCACTGGTGTCACATTAATGACATAAGTTTTATAGAATCATAAAGAAAAATAGAAAATAAAACTAAACTGAATTTCATAAATATCTACTGAAAATGCCCAGAGAACAGCAATAAACAACTTTGTAGACACTATAGAAATGTCATTTAGAAATGTTACATTATTTTTTAATGTTATTTTCCTACACATTGATATTCTTGTGTTTATTTTAACATCAACCGTGCCTGAAAAGGCAAGAAGAATTGATTCTTATAGACACATGCAAGTGGGCACTTACAACCAAAAAGCATATTCTAACACCATTCTATACAAAATAAAACAAAATCAAACAAGCAAAACATTACAAACAACGTGAATAATACCTCAAAATAGAAGAAAATTAAGAATGATAATTATTTCTATACTTAACTCCTGTTATATTCAATCTTTTTCATACTGGTTTATGATTTCATTCTTATAACTTGGGGATACTGGGGTAAAAAATTAAACCTGGAACTGTAAAACAAATGTCATAACTGTCCCATTAGTGCAAAAAACTCCCATTCTCTCACTGTTACTGATGCTACTCTTGGAAGCAGTTTTTGTCTGCTTTGAGTTGCATCACATATTTTAACCTTTGCATTGTATTTTTTTTCGAATATAGAATTAATTTTTTTTTACAAAAACAAGTAACAGGGCTAGTAGTATCATATATTACAACAGTGTGTGTAATTACACACTATTCCAACTAGATAACGGTCTTTAAAAATCTATTTTTGACTTCCACAGAACTAAACCAGAGCTGGTACCTTTGTAGTTCAGTACAGGTCCAGATAAATTTACAAAAGTATTTGTTAGGTTTTACGAAACTTTTCCAGGAAGGAATCGTTAAGATTGCCAGCGCCCCTGTCTTCCTCCTAAATCCGGCTGCCATGTTTACGTCCATCATTTATCTTTATAACTTCAGGTGAAAAACAGACAAATACAGTCTCACCTCAAAGTCATTACTCTAAACTTTCAGGAAGAAGGAATTAATCAATATACTATTACATGAGGCCGGTCATGAAAATGGTCAAAGTAATGGTTATTGATAAGCCTCTTTTCTCAGCTGATGGGCCACCTGTGAATAAATTGGAGTCCTATCTCGGTGTGTGTCCATATTAACGCCGCCTGTTTTCCTCCATCGGAACGAACAACGGCCACCGAAGAGTAATTGAAATGAGCTGAATGTCTGAGATAAACGCCGGTTTGAGGAGGCAAAACATCCTTCATCCCTGTCAGGTGAAGAGGAGGAGAAGGAGACAAAAGGATAATAATCATTTAATCACAGCGGAGGAAAAAGTTGAAGAGGCAAAGCAGGAAAGTTTATTCTAAGAAGAAAGTGAAGCAGGAATTATGGAGAGGGGATTAAAGATGGGAGGGTTTTATTAGCCCTGGAAGACGAGGAGATGGAGAAGGAATAAAATTTTTATCACTGCTGAAGGAGGATTAGGAGAAAAGAGGAGGAGATGGAGTTGATTGAGGAGAATTACAGGTTTCCATCACATCAGGAGGATAGGGACAGAAAGAAAAGAAAGAGTTATGGAAGAAAGAAGAAGCAGGAGGGGTAAAAGATGAAAAGGAAAACTGAAGAGAAAGACAGCAGACATTAGAAAACGCAGAATGACCTGATCGATCGCGCTGATTGGGGCTCTGACAGCATCGATGCCGCTCATTGGCTAAGAGAAGGTCATGATGCATGGTAAGCGAGTTAAACTGGGGTTTCTCATTCATCTGGTGCAAACTACGTTTATTTATTCAATAATTATTTTTACTTTTGTCATTTTTCTTAATATTTTGTTATTATTTTTTTGTATTTATTGGGGTTAATAACTAAATGGGTCTTTTTATGTATGATTTTATGCGCAATATCCCATATTTCAGTTTCAATCATCTAAACCTATAAAGAGAAACATACACATGTGCAATATTATTTATTGACAAACACTGTATTTATAAACATTTATTTTATATAGTGAATTTGTGTGGTGGCTGCAGCATGGGTGAACGACCCAGAACAAATTTATCTCTTTGAAAGACAATAAAGTGAATCTTGAATCATGACATCAGAACTGTGGACTTTATCTCATTTTATTTTGTCCACATTCTATCTATCTATCTATCTATCTATCTATCTATCTATCTATCTGCATTTAATTTATTTGATCATTTATTTACTTTTTTTTTAGTTAAAACTTATTTCATTGTATTCATAGGATCAGGATTACAATTTTATCAATTTATCATATTTAATTTACTTAATAATCAGATTTTTTCCATCATTGAGTTGTTATTGGTTGTAAAAACCCCCTTTATTTTTATTCTAAAGAAGAAATGTGATCTCACACATTTCATTCCAACCTGACGTAAACTCTGGCTTTTCTTCCTTTCCTTTGCATCTGCAGCATCACATCGTTTTAACATCACTGCATGTGAAAGAAGCTGTTAATGTGTTCATATTCATGCAGGAAAACAGCTTCATAAAACCGCGCGTGTGTGAGTGAGCTTGTCATGTTATATAATTGCATGTGTGAAATCTGAGCATGCACGGTGTGTATATTCTGTGTGTTGGACGTCTTATCGGGAGCTCATGAATTATTGATCCATTTAATACTCTTATCACTGTCCCCATGGCAACCAGCCCCATGAGACACGCACAATTACAGCAACACAACGCGAAGTACAAACAAAAACACAAACACAGCAGGTGCACATGCACGCTTTTCTATCTGTGTGTGTGTAAATGAAGTGGGTGCTTGTTGTCCTTGTCGTCGTAGCGACGCTCCCACCGGCCTCTCCGTCCCCCAGGTCCAAAGTGGACACGATGTGTCGTCGATGTTTTATTCAGGACTGCCACCTCTATGCGGTGCATGCGTGGGCGTCCGGCTGCAGCTGCTGTGTTTCAACGATCTAATTATGTTTCACGTGTGACTGAACTTTAAAGATAAAAGAAAAAAGCATCAGCTGAGATCAGGACGCCTGCGGCTCTGCGTCGGTTTAGAGAAACAGCGCCCTCTACCTGCAGAGTCCACCTGTGAGAGAACCACAGGATGTAAAATGAATGGTTGAACAATAAAACCTTGTGATAGAAAACCCAAAAAATGGCTGATGAGGAGGCGCTGAGAGGGGGGGCTGTGAGTGAGGGGAAGGATGATTACCACCCATCACACTCTGAGCTACAAGGCTACGAGCTAACAGGGGGCTAACGTAGGAGGGTGGGCTAAAGCTAAGGCATTATTATCCGGCTAAAAACCGCAGTTGTACAACTCTTTGCTTCGATTTCCCAGATATCTGGCACCTGTCAATCAAAAGGACACGCCCCTTACTATGAGGAATTTAAGATTAAATAACCTCTTAAAAGAATGAGTTAGATATTTTTTCTCTCTCCCACAGTTGTCATGAAGGTAAACCTGAGCTTTTAAAGCTAAAATGGTTTTTGAACCAGGCTGTAAACATGTTTAATTCTGCTGTAAAGTTGGTATTTTTAACATGGGAGTCTAGGGGGATTTGCACCACCTAGTGGAGCAGGGGGGAACTGCAGTTTTGGCTCCTCCACATAGGCTTCATGTTTGTAAGCCGGAGGTTGCCGCTTGGAGAAATCCTAAATTTCTGCACTTGCATGCATGCTGAAGCAGCTTGCTGGTACATAATGCAGACGTGTCCATGCACTATTTATTTCTACATGTTTTATTCCCAGAAGACAAGCGATCCTGACCCACACTCTGAACACATGGAACAGTCTCTGCAATCTGGACACGATTCATTATATTTTAACCTAAAGCAAGTTTCTGTTCCTTTTTTATCATTTATTAGAGATCGTGTACGATTTCTAACATTAATGTTTTCCATTTTATGCTTGTACCAGAGTTAGCCTGAGGCTAATCTAAACTGCCGTGCATAGCAAAGCCATAGCAGACAAACTGATGGTCACACAGTACGACTGTATGTTTAGACTTTCATAAACTCCTGTTTTAAAATGATTAAAATTAAACCTTAATATTTCTAGATTAAAATTCAATATTTATAAGCTATATTTGAATGAAGTTAAAGAAAAAAACGAAAGTGCTTTTTAGATTTTTATTCTATGATAAATGACTTGCAGCAGTTAAATGGAATTTATTCAGTTTTTACACTAGAAAATCTGTATGTACGCCCTTACATACAAGGTCAGCACCATTCTAAAGATGCATTTGATTAATAAATAAAAAGATCATTTCATTGAGTAATCGATTAATAAAATCTTTGATTAATTATGCTCACCCATAATTAAGGCATGTCATGAATCAATAGGGCTGAAGTTGACATATATTTTAAAATTGTTTTCATCAATTGATATTTTCTTCTGTATCACTCAGCCATATGGTAGATTCAGCCAAGCAGCTCATGATTAACTGGTTTTAAACCAGAGGGAGGTGAGGATATCAGTATCTATTTTAATATAAACCTAAACAGAAGATAGAGGAGCATCAATGCCACCAACATTACCCTGTTATCCAAGAAGCAGAAAAGCCCTAAAGACCTAAAAAACATGTTGACATTCAGAAAACGCACCATCCTTAAGACCTACTAAAGATTTTATGATTTTGCATCTGGAAGTTGGGGCAATATCTCACCTTAAACCGTAAACAGAGGCAAAGTGAGTCTCCCACAGCATGCATACGCATCGAATTTCTCACCCCAGCTGTCATGTTAACGTTGGTAACCCCTCACAGGGGGAGTTCAGAGAAAGGCTAAAGAAAGGTGAACACAACCATGAAGACGATGCTGCACCAACATCACCATGTAAAACCAAAGATGCCACTAACGGTTCCCTGCATCAGGTTTTTGAAGTTATATTTATTTTAGCGTGGTTTATAAAGTTGAGATATCAGCTTAAGTGAATCATTTTATTATATTTTACAACCACATTTGCATCTAGAAATCCACTGGATGCGCGCACTGCTCCCCCTATTGGTCAATGTGGGGAAGTGCATTTTATTTCAGCTGCAAAAGAAACCAGTAGCGATGGCATTCATGGCTCTTTGATGGGAGATACTAAATGTAGGTATCGATCCGATACCAAATCCAGGGCAAGTTTCACTGATAACGATACAATACAGATAGTAGCTGCTTCAAAATGTCAGAATTTCTTTTTTCTTTAATTATTTATGATTATGATCATAATAATATTGTTGCAGATATTTTTGTTGCAACATTTTTACTAAAATGAAAAGCAGGACTTGTCAATTCAAATTTAATCTTTTTTGCTATTCTATCATCACTTAAGATTGTTTGAGAAAAACAAAGTGCAAATTCACTGAACAAAAACAAAACGTACAATTGGTAGGAAATAAGCTTCACATGTCACATTCTTTACGTCTTTGCCCCAACTGGCCAGGGCAAAAAGTGCAGGAAGAATATTATCTCATCACACCGATATTGACCGATACACCAGCCTTGGTATCGGTTCTATTCATATTTGGATCCGCCCAGCCCGATTGAAAGGGAGGCAGATGACGTGCATTTCCTTTCAAAAGAGCCATTCAAAAGATTTTTCACTATTTTTTAAGTAAGGAAATTATCACCGGCAGCATTATACCAGCCATATCTTTAACTTTAAATCAAATAGTGATCTTATGAAAGTGTTTTGTTTGAATTGCACCCCATTCCAACTCATTGTCATCATCTACAAATTTATTTTTACAGTTTACAATTAAATATTTATATTATTTTCTAAATTTGTATTCTTATGTTTAAAATTCAGTTTAATCAAACCACTTTGCCTGAACATTTTATTTCATATTTTATTACCAATGCTAGGGTTCATAATTACAGTACCCGTCAAAATCAACATTTTCATCTATCAAATGTGTCACATCAAAAGCTCAGTTTTGTATCAGATACAGAGGGTGGAAATGGTGGAAGCAGTTTTCTTAAGTTGTAAACAGCAAATCAGAGATATAATTTAAGAAAAACTTGAGAAAATCAATTGTCTTGTTTTGTATTTTTGTGATTACTATATATTGTTTGTTTTTCCTTTTTTTAATTCCTGTCTTTGGTGGATGCTTCAAAACTTTTACTTATTTTTTTAAAAGGTTGAATTGTGATCTTTATGTGCAAAATAAATTAGAATAAAGAATAAGAAAATTGGCTTTAATAAGGAAGCATAAATGGGCCTTTATTCTACATTAAATGGTAAAGGGGGCACCGGTGAAGGACTAGACCATGTTTTGGATCAATATTTGCCTTTTTGGTGGTAAAACGGAGACGTACAGCAAACTGGTAGCAGATTTGGGTATTTCTCAGGTAAAATTAAGCACCAGTGGGGTGATAAAGCCATCCGCATGGTTTACACACCGTGGCACATTTGCCAGGTCAATGACACAACCGAGCTTGATTGCTTTTTACTGATCATGGATTTTTCTTAAAGGAATGCTTCTTTAGGCTGGCAAACTAATTTCCAGCCATTTAAAAGATAAACTTCTCTCTCGCCAATCACCATCACTTCCAGCAGCTAATGGCACAAAGAAAAGGAGCCGAGCAAAACGTTGGTGAGCCATGCTAAATTTTGTTAGCCTCGTCTTTAAGGGGTATGTTGCTGATGTTAGCGTTTATCCGAGTCCAGCTTCAGAGCTGCAGACTCAGGGAGTTTGGAGAAGGCTTCATTTTCTGACTGAACAGCTAATCAGTTAATTAGAAAACAATCGATAACAATGAGTTGCAGCATCGAGGTCTGTATCCAATTCTGTTTGAGGTGTGTGCTAGTTTAGTTATTTATGATCTCAGGCCGACCTTCATTATCAGTAACCTGAAAGTACAACACAAACCCACACACACACACACACACACACGCACACACACACACACACACACACACACACACACACACACACACACACACACAGTAACCTGAAAGTACAACACAAACACACACAGACACACACAAAAGCTTGATCCTGTTTGGTTGAATTAAAGTCATAAATTGAGTTTCCATTAATGTCTTATTGACTGGTTTGAACTTATTTCTGCAGAGGTTCAGGCCCTTCGGCTGCCGTTTAACGCCTCAACAGCTGCATGATGGAAGTACGAGGACAAAAATAAAGAAAGCTGGATGCAGCGAAAGAGGAGTTTGTGAATATTCATCTCTCGATGTAATGATGATAGACTTCGCCTCCATAAATCACTGTCCTCCAATGACGCGCGCTGCGGTCTAATTTAAAGCGTTATCAGAGCAGCAGACGAGAGTTGATCCGCCGACCTTTGAGGAGAAAAACTCTCTCTCTCGTTTTCTCTTTTGAGAAAAAAACACTTCGCTGAGTTGTGATAATGACAACTCCAACTCTTTTCAACTCGCGGTTCTCGGCTCTGCTCCATTTCCATTAAAGTTTCTCTTTCCCTTCTTTAAACTTTTGTGCCAACTCTTCGCATTTACTGTAGTTCACCTCCTCTTAAACCCTTATTACTTATTCATATTGTCTTACTCCTTCACTCATTCCTCCTCTTGTTGCATACTTTTTCTGTTTTTGTTCCCTCTATGTACATCCCACTAGTTATGGGTCAAAAAGACTGCTGGGATCATCACAACTGATCCAATAACAAGTCAAACATGAGCAGCAACATCTGGAAAGATATCAGGGTTCATGCCAGCCTCGTCTCTACTTTGGGAAGATTGGTGAAACTAAGCCAAAAGGCAGAAAAAAGTCTGGATGATGAGCCGATGACCCTCGAAAAAAGGGTAAAAAATGTATGTCTTACTTAATACTCAGGCTACATTTAGAAACCCCTTTACAAAAACTACCTGTTCAAATGATCAGCCAATCACAAAGCAGCAAATTTTGTGCTACTGAAATATCCAGTGAGCAAAGTCTAGACCAAAATGTCTGGACAGACTGGTTAGAGATGATAGACAGGCAACAGTAAGTCCAGTCAGCACTGGTTACAACCAAGTTCTGCATAATAGCATCTCTTAACACACAACATGATGGGTTTTCTCTGTAGTTTAAAGGGACAGTGTAACTAATTTGCCTTTAATTGCAAAAATCAAATATGGATTACATAAATACGTATTTTATTTTAGTCTAATCACAATCACATCCAAACAAAAGTGAAGTCATAGCTTAATGAGTTATCAAATAATACATCGGTGACCTTGGATAGTTTACTTTAATTTCTGCCATTGAAATGGATGAGCGTCCATTAGGGGTGGGACAATACATCGATCTGTATCGATACATCGATCGTATGGTCAATGATTCAATGATATCGATCCAAAATCCTAATATCGGACAAAAATCGATAGAGTAACCAGTTATC
>JAVQJG010065230.1:0-12503 GCA_036024015.1 Craterocephalus amniculus | reverse complement strand
GTAACATCCACCCATTCCCTCTGTCTACTTCTTTTCCTTTTCATGCACACACACACACACACACACACACACACACACACACGCACACACACACACACACACACACACACACACACACACACACACACACACACACACACGCACGCAACTGTCTGCATCCTCAGTGATTATACATGGCACACTGAGATAGAAAGATTAAAATTACATGCAAGGTGAGATTTCGACACAGAGCTTTACACTGTTCCCGTTGCCTCTTCAGGTCTACATGCAGGTGGTACAAATGTGGGTGAGGCCATCCGCAGTGCTTGTCCGCACTTTTACCTTGACGTGACATAATGTCCTCTCTCTTCCGCTCTATTGACACACTCATACTCTCTCTCTCTCTCTCTTTTTCTCTCTTTCTGTTTCATTGTAATTCAATGAGGAAGCAATGTACTGATAGTGGCTGCAGGCAGATACTACACCAAGTAGTAAAGCTTTATCTTTGTTTATAGTTTCTTCCTGTATATGGCCAAGGATCGTCCTCTACCTCATTTCCTCTGCAGTGCTGGTCCTTCCTTTGTCCCTGGCTGTCCTACTTCAATTAATCATATCAGCATCACCCGCACTACCCCCCTGGCTGTTTACCTCCAGAGGGCAATTTGCTTATTTAGCTCCTGACTGGTATTCTGGTTTGTTTCTGTCTGCCTCCTTCCAGTTTTCCTGCACTGCCCAGCACACCCGCTCTCTAACATCTTTCTTATATGTCCACTCTTAGAACTGTAAAAAATATTTTTATATCCTTGGATCTTACCCAAAAATCCAAATACTTCTAATTCACAAAAACAAGGTAACTGCAGACCAACTGCTTCAGTAAAACAGACATCATTTTACATGAATAGACATCTTGAACGCATAGGCTTTAACATACTGTGACTGTTTTATATATTTTGATAAGCATATTTTGAGTTACGTGCGTAACCTTTCTATGTTTTAAATTAATTTAGTGGTTAATTTTATACACTAAAGTCTTTGATTAAGAAAAAAAAAAAAGGTCATGTAATATTTTACAGCTCTGTGTAATTCCAACAGAGCACCAGTACAGTCTCGGAGAACTGATCTAGTAACACAAATGTTCTTCAAAGTAGCCACTAACCCAGTAGAAAACTTTGAAAAATAATATGAATTATTTTAGAGGAAAAATATATAGCATTTTAAAGACGCACTACTGAACTTTGCCAGATTTTTGCACACAGGCACACCCCCCAAAAAATGTGGTATTTGTCTTGTCTGAGCTCTCTCCAACCAGTGTAAATCAGTCTGATGTTGACTTATGTTATTAATTGCTATACCACTTTCTCTCTTTCTTTTCCTCACTTTCCTCACTCAAATAATGCCCTTTTGGGTTTCTTTGCTGAATTTGTCATCCATCCCAAACGGTCAGTGTGCTGATATTCAGTTGTTGGCATTGGAAATGGCACCATAAAGCAAAAAATGGCCATCATGTGATGCAATAAGTTAGAAGACAAAGTTGTGAATACAGTTGCACAGTCCCAGGGGATCTGGGGATGTGCGTAACAAATGCCATTGTGCTATTAAGATGAGTCACAGAATTTTAAGTTTGGAAACGTTTGTTGCATTGCTTTAAAAAAAATTTCCAAAAAAGTTTGTCATTTTGCTTTGGGCAGGTTGGTACCTCTCAGTTTGTGTGCTGTGTATTTGTTGCCACCAAGGAAAATATAACAGTCCTACAGAGAAAAAAAGAGGAAAAAAAGCATTTGTACTTGCCCTGTGAATGAAAATAAGAGTGCCTCAAATGAGCTATGCCACAATGTAGAACACAAAGCTTTAAGAAGCTTTCATATCATGTTTTGAAATGAGAGATCACTGCAACTTTGTCATATACAACATTACAGACACTATATGATGCTCTTGGCTTTCCATAGATGGCATCATGTTGTTCAGACTGAAGGGACCTTTACTCAAGCAACTGGGAGTTTGTTCTTGGTATTTGTTTCATCTACTGTCATCTTTGTGAGCACTCATAGAAAACTGTGCTTGTATATGACAAAAAAGGAAAAAGTTTGACTTCCTTGCCACAACATTTCATATCTGCTGAAGCTGCTTTAGCCACGTCTTTCTGCACTAGGGAATCTACAGAACATGGCTCAACTCTGAATACCAGGATTAGCATTCGGTCCAAGCTCTGGGTCCATGAATGAGTCAGTGAGCAGGACAGCAAGAAGATACAGAAAATCATCTTATAGCTGCAGGCTGCCTCAGTGGCATCACAGTGTGCCGGAGAGTGGGCTGGGGAGGAAGTGAGAAATGCATCAAACTAAGATGATCAAGCGAAAAACAAATAGCTTGAGACAGGAAAGGATTGCATGATCTTTAACAAGCCTGGCCATCCAAATAGGAGAAGCTAGATTAACCCGGATAGTTGGCAGAATAGTTAGTCCTATTATACTTTGGAGTTTGCTTTGGTTGTTTCACAAGTATTAAACTTCTTATTGTTGAAATTACACAGTACATTTCTTGAAATGGGTAAAATCACAAGCTATGGGTACTTTGGTTCTTGTAGTTTGTATATATTTTATATAACTTATAGTTTGTTTGAACTACCTGCACTATTATATTTTTTGCACTATATTTTGACTGTCTGTCTGTTAGCTGTTACAATATGCAAAAGGTACACAAGTAAAATGTTCCCAATACATGAAGCTGTACATTTAACATATGAAAATAAATGTTTAAACTATTCACTTTCACAATGTATCTAGCAGTATTTTTCATCAAGTTTGCTTAAAACAGGAAATTATGCAATGAGCTGTATGACTCTTGGGTCAGAAAAGGAGGAGGGATTAACAAGGGTGCAGTCAATAAATACAAAAAGAGTGTTTTATGAAACAGTTTACTTAATGACTTATATAAATAATCAAGCTGATTAAATTGAAATTCCTAAGAGAATGTCTAAATACTTTAAGTGAAATCATATTTTTTCAGCTGGTGTTTTGCAAGCACCGCAAGAAATTTTGTCAAAAAATGACTGAGAAAATGCTGTACAAGTACAGTCCATTTATCATTTATAACCGTAGGTACATTTACACACTGTTATATTCCAGCATTAAACCACATAAGACCTTTGTAGACACTCCCATGTATCTTATTCCGGTTATGACCCCGTAACCAGAATAAGATAATAATCAAGGTAAGCAACAATTAAATAAGCTAAAAAGGGTTATTTTTAGGGATGCAACAATAACACTGTTTTCCAAACTGAAATGATACCGATACTTGAATCTGAGTATTTGCTGATATGGAGTACCGATACCAATGCTTCTACCCTACTAAAAAGAATGCATTGAATTGGAAAACAGTCTGCTTTTTAAAAAAAAACGATGGTGAAATAAATTAAATATAAAATATAAATAAAAATTACAACATAACTAAAATTTCAAAATTTACTTTAATGCGGTATCAATACTGATATCGGTGCAACCTTAGCTGTTTTCTTAGGTAATCCAACACAGCAGCCAACATCACAAATTTTGGACAAAGACCTTTAGTTGCTGGATCTTTAAGAATGAAGAGGATGATGCTCCACAATACGAAACAATATTCTCTGTTGTCTTTGAATGTGCTTCTTCTCCTGCACATTGAAAGTAGACATCTGTAATAAGATCACCTGTCAGTGCTGTCAGAAAAGCTGCACATTAAACCATTTAGCAAGTCAAGGGAGATCAAGGATGACAGCAAACGCCTTTGGCTTGTGAATACAAGAATAGTTTGGAAAATAACAAGGCAAGTGTTACCACTTGTACCTTTTATAGAGTGCATACAGTTAACTCCCACTGCTGAACAAATGCTTTTCTTGCAAATATTTTGCCACTCAGTTCACAGAAGTGGCCTTAACACCAATGTACAGTACATGTTGGTGAGTATACAACTTAATTGCACTCTGACTTGAGTTTCACATCATCATGTTGCACATGACACTGCTTTGCAAAATGTGTTCATGCTGTAGAGAATTAATGCAAGACAGGACGATAATAGGTGAAAAGAGGACAAACTTTAGGAAAGAGGGGGAAACCAAAGATGTAATAAGTCGTTAATTGGACTATACTCTGAAACTAATCAAAGGGTATCACAAAGAAATATCCTATATGCATCTCACGAAAATGCCGCAATCAGAATTTTGTCATATTCATAATCATGTCCATATGGAATATTGCTATGCAAGTAAACACATTTAATGAGCGAGGAAGTAGTGTTGCAAGTAGGAGTTGAGAGCGTGTCTGCTGGGCTGTCTGCAAGCGGCTGGTATAAGCACCACTCCATGTATCTGCCCTGCTAAAACCTTTCCATTACAGGTGACCCAGAAATGTCCATGAACGTTTCTATCCAAAATAGAGGGGACAAATACAGAGGATTAGGCCAAAAAAGTGGGAAACATTAAGAGGATGTCACTGATATTCTAGAAATGTGAAGAACATGAAATATGATTCATAGGAAATGGGGTTGGGTGGGGTGGGGGTGGGGGGGTATCTATAGGCAGATATTGTTACCACCTTTTTTTCACAAGTACTTTGTTTCGTTTACCAAAGCATTTAATCTCCTCAAGTCTTTAGGCTCTGTGTGTGGCGATTGTTTTGCAGCAGGAAACGGAGGCCTCCTCCCAGTAATTTTGCTCCATCATCCACTTTCACCAATAATATTTGCTCTGGGCTGCCAACTGAAGTGATGAGAGCCAGAACAATGCTTTGCTTCTGAATCATCTCATCTGTTCTGCTCTGTCAAGGTCTGCACTCAGTGACACTGTGGCGATTCATCTGAGTAGACACACTCACACTATCAGACAGACAGTGAAAGACAAAAATATCCTACATCGGCTTGCAAGGCTTTCATTAACTAATCATTAACTAATGTGAAGTTTCCACCCAATTTCTTTGTGTCAGTGTGTCAGTGCATACAAATTGTAAGTTAATCACAAAGGTTAAAATGTACAGGGGGTTTTCTTTTCTTCACTTTTTTTACAAGTGAGTCACTGTGTTTTTCATACCTAGCTTTTAACTACAGGAAGCTACACACGTACAGGTTGAATGTTAACCAAAGCATCAACCCCTTTAAATCTTTTGAAAAACAAACAGACAATGAGGGGCTGCTTTGCTTGTATGTGCCAAACAAGCAGGTGAGTGCAGAGTGGTGTGTGAGGGAAAATCAACATGACAGGGAGGGGACACACGAGATTGAGCATATGTAGCAAAGGAAATTGTATTTTAATAACTCAGGCTCTGGAAAACATCCTGGTCCATTCTTCAGGCCACCTGGTGGTGGTAATGGGTCAACTTGTTTACCAAAAAGGATAAAAAATAATATCATAGGACAAAAAATTGTTAAATAATTGTGTGTGTACATACATGGGGGGGACAAGTTTGAAAACCACAGCTGTAAAGAACGGTTTTGTTTAGAGTCGACAGTCATGTTTTTTCTGTAGCTATGATATTTACAGCTTAAAATCCAACAAACACTTCTCAGATTATACAGTATTGTGTGCTCTTATGTTGACTTTGCCTACTAGCTTAATGAGCAAACATAGCGTTAGTTTATTTCATAGCTGGGTTACTGAGGCACACATTGTGTCAACCAGATACAGTTTCCTCCACTGCAGGGAGCCCAAATCCTGGAGCCTCATTTATCAACCGTACGAACGCACAGAACTGTGCTTAAATAGTGCGTACGAGCATTTCTACGCAAAGTATGGGATTTATCAACTTGTAGCCTACTTGCGCATTGGAAAATGTGTAAATTTAAGCACAACATTTTCCATGTGTACGCAAAAAACCAAGTGGTATAACAGGGAAACTCTGAATGCGTAATTTCTGCAGGTTCTGCAACATCTGTTTTAATTAAAACATCTGTTTTAATTATATTTTGTCAAAATGATAATAATTCAATTGTTAGTCTCAGAAAAATAAACAGACATGGAGATTAAATGTTTTTACTATTACTAAAGGAACGAGTAACAGGTGAGAACTCAGAGGGCCTACAGTATTATTGATCTGACGTTATATATTTAAAATTCTGCACTCCGCTATGAGGTCATTAGGCAATCAGTTGAGATTTCTCCGAGATCCAAGATATCTGCAGCAGGAGATCCTGTCAGTTTTATATGCTGATCTGGGATCTGTGTCACAAAGTTATGTTAATTATACTATTCCAATGAAGTCGTTTTAGTCCGCTGCGTGACACAGGGCCCCTGTCCATCACGCAGTTGTGTTACATAATCAACGACTGATCCGTCTTTTCAACGGACTGAAACACGCTTTTCAATCTGGAACTATATGACAGCAGAGCTGTTATGATACAGGAAATGATGCTGGGATTAATGGTGGAATTTGTGTGCAAGTTATGCCAAATCAGCTCTCCTCTGTCTCTATAAACATGTAAAACAAGCCGATATTCATGATAAAAATACATCAAGGAGGAAGTTCTCTTGGTTCTGTTCTTAATCTTATTTTATTCCTTAAATGGGGCGACAAAGCATTTTCTTTCTTTTTTTAAAAGAAATGACAAAGCTCTCCTCTTGATCTCTAACTAGTTAGTGCTCTAATTTCTCTGCAGCGTTTATTTATGTTGCATTATTTTCATGTTTTTTTTACTGAGATCTTAGGCAGAAATTCCTTTTTTCTTTCTCTCCACCATACCGAGGAGAAACAAGAGCGATTTTCACGTGACTTCTAAAGGGAAGTGTCTCATTATATGGTTAAATGAGGACGTTTCTGCATGCAAATGACCATGCTTGGGTACGAGCATGGCGATTTAGAACAGGTGGGATTTATCATCAGAAAGTACAACAGCTGTGCGTCAAACGTTTGATAAATCCAGATATTTTCGTACTAAGGCACATTCCAAACTTTAGTCCTACGCACAAGTTTCAACTTATATGCATGGTTGATAAATGAGGCCCCTGGTCCTCAAGGGCCAGTGTCCTTCAGGTGTAAGACGTTTCCCTGATGCAACACATCTGAATCAGAGTCAGACTTGTGCAACGCAAGCTGGCTAATTACCTATAGATTTGAGTCAGGTGTGCTACCACAGGAAAACCTCTATAACATGCAGGACACCGGCAGTAAAGAACAGAAGGTTTCAGTTCTCCACTGCTGTATCACAAGATGATACTTTTTTCCCCTAACTTGTCCTGTCAAGCATTATAGCAAACAGAAGGATGGTCTGGCCGGGTTGTGCTGAGTTGGGTTGAACAAATTTGCTTTGCCAAGAGGATTTTTATGGATATAAGGGTCCTCTTGGGACTTAAGTATTATCTTTTGGTTTTAGTTTGTTATTTGCTGAATTTACACAATAACAATAGACCTGACAGAGAGGACCAAAGAAAGGAGAGTAAACAGAAGACAAATGAAGAATAAAAATTGGAGAGAGGAGATAAACATACAAAAAACACACAAGCTAAGCAATGTGGGAATCTGATAGAAACAACCATGCAGAATAGAAACAATGGCACTGTTCTGTTTTCAACTTTCTGACCTATCATATAATAGTTGTTGGACACAACAGAAGAAACATTTCTCCTGAAGATTATATTCTAAAACCTGCAGAACACCGGCCCTCGAGTACCATGTTTAAGGATCCTTGATCTAAACATCAGTTTATTTTTGAGTTAGAACATTTTGGGAGTATTTTGCATATATTTTTATTCAACCTATACTAATGACTATAGTGATGAAGTGCTATGTGTATTTGTTATTTTACTTTTAATATGTTATCATTGAAAATAAAAATGAGCTTTGATTTTAATTTTGTACAATTTATTCATCTGTAGCATTTAGCTTTAATGCTTTTAAAATTCTTTTCACCACTTAATACAGTAAAGAGTCATCGTGATCCACCACCCTCATACACCAATCATAGGAAAGCAACGTTTCTCATCTGTTGTTTACTCTTGTCTCGTGAGACAAGTTTGAGCTTCTCATATTTGTGTCATTCTGTGATCATTTGTTCCTGAATAACTTCTCCTAAGGGTACCTTAGGAGCAAGAAGTAAGCAAAAAAAGAGAAAAGACATCACTGAGACTAGAGAGGTTGAGTTGAAACAACTACTTAAGCAATACTTGAGAAGTGGGATAAACAGATGAGATCTCATAATGTCTCAGATTCCTCTCACAAATGTCTGAGATTCAGACGAATCTGAGACACAGAATGATACAAATATGAGATATGAGCTCAAACTTGTCTCACAAGACAAGAACAACAGATGAGAAACGTTGCTTTCCTATGGTAAATCTATTGTGACGCAACTTTCAAGGGGAAAAAAACCCTAATGCAAAAAATTGCTTCATCAAGGTCATTGTTTCTGTAGACTGCATTTTCTTTTTGTGTGAAATCAAACAGCTCAGTTGTTAGGGATGAGTGGAGCTGATAGAAACAGACATGAAACAGCAAAAGCTATAAACAAGATAAACAATTTGTTGGTCTGACCCTTTAGCAGTGCTATTTAATTCTGACTATGTTGAGCATTTTTGTTGTTGTGCTATAGCCCGGAGGTCGGTCTGTTCCGCCCTGCCACTGTGTTTGGCTGTGTGACCATAATCACTAATACACTGCTATGGGGTCTTGCATTTTTCAGTGGAATTCAACAATATGGAGAAACATAAAGTCTTGTAGTGACTTTTAATGGCCTAAGAGAAGACTGATGACTGCGTGCTGAGGCATCTTAAGTAGGGTATTGTTTTGAGGTGAGGGTGAGAGCAGTCGAGATAGTCCAATTGCCAGGAGGATAGAGAACCCCGACAGCATCCATCATCTTCACACGAGCACCCCTGGGTCCTTCCAGCACCCTCAGCTCTAACTCCTCTGGGAACAAAAAGACCTTGGGTAAGTCCTACGAGAAATGCAGTAAAAATTCCCTCGAGGCATGTGTTCAGCTCTAATGAGACTGTGCTGTGCTCCATAGCATGCAGTTGTTTCATTTCTCACCATGATGAGGCAAGCTGTATTTGTTGTCATTTATATTAAAGGGACTATACCCGATTTCACGTCTGGCTAGCTTAGTTAGCGATAGCGGCTATTTTTTTTTTTTAGCTTTTGTGTGACGCTTTTTCTTTGCTAAGGGGTTTAACTTAATTTAACATAACATAACATAACATAATTTGACTCCGGATCACTAGGGGAACGCTATTACTGGCTTATCGGAGGCTGGACGTTCCAAAAATTAACCCGGCAGAGAAAGCGCGTCACGCCAATGCTAAAAAACCTAGCCGCTTTCGTAAGCTAAAATGCCCTGAACTCGTACATATGCGCAATCAATGAGTCATTAATTGTAATGAAATTACCCCTTTTACCACATACTATACCACGTAGAAAACCATTTCTCTTAGAAAGATTAAAATAATATCAGGTATAGTTCCTTTAATGATACAATCATAACAATTATGAGCGGAATATAATTTCATTGGCTAACCACCTCACGCCGTCACGCCATTTTCCCTGTTTCTTCCCAAAAAAAGAAACAATCTTTTGCCACAAGATTACGGGGTGCAAATGGGCGCTCCTAACCATGTCTCAGCTGCAACATCTCAATGTGCAGTTACACATGTGTCAATCAGCTTGTGACTATATATATATAATGACCACACAAAACATCCTATGAAACTCTGCAGGAGCTACAGCCAGCAGGACTATGCCGCTGTCGACAAGTCTTTGCGGCTCCTCTTAATGAGCCCTTTAAATATTTTGCCACATTGAAGGCTATCCACTTTATTGCACACCCTCAAGCGTCCTTGCTGCTTTTGGTGCTTTTGGTCTGAAAAGTTGCCAAGCAACATTCGGAAGATGCATTTAGTTCATTTGATACCATAACAACAAAGGTTTATTTGTTGTTTTTTTAATGCAATATCATAAGCACATTTTCAGTCTTAATAGAAAATAGTTAAATGTTGGTTGAACGGCCCCTTCTGAAACTATACCTTAGGCTCTTGTGTCACCTGAGGAACATATGACATGTGTAGACTTGTAAGATATTTGTGGAAAGCATCCAAAACCATACCTTTTATCTTAAAGCACAGACACAGTCAGTGCAGGTATTTGGGAGGGGGTCACCGGGTTGGAGACAGCAGAGAAGTTTGTAACTGCAACTCTGCCTCCTGGTTTCAACTCAGGGTTACCATTGCTTTTAGGTGACTAATAAAATGGCCCATATTTCTAGAAATGAGAGCTGCTATTTCCAAAGTAGGATGGATGTCATCTCTTTCACTGTTATTTGGACACCGCCTAGACATTTCCTAACCCACCTCTGCTGCATTTATATAGATTTATTTGAAAGTCCAAATCTGAACCTAATTTCAAACTTGGTTCTTTAATTCTTTTCCCTTTTCTCTTGTTTTTGAGATAACATTTGCTCACCTCTTTGATGCCTTTAATGCAAAGCACTTTGAATTGTCTCCTACATGAAATGTGATATACAAATAAATTTGCCTTGTATGACTAACAATCACTGAGCTGTATCAGAGATCTCTGTAAAAAAAAAAGGAAAATTGTTCAGTGATTCAATTCAATTCTCAGTCGTTCTCTTCACTCCACTGAAATAGCTCCACTCAATATTACCAATGCTCTAATTCTGGCAGCTTATTCTGGTCCATTAAACGTTCTCTGTCTCGTTCTGAATGCTGGCTTTGATACCATTTTGTACAAACCATTCTTCTTGACAGATTTTTCAATATTGGCATTGCAAATACACACCCCTCAAATTGATTAAACCACTCTCTGAAAGCATTAAGTTCATTTATTCAGTTTCTGTACCACTTAGTCCAATTCGGAGTCACAGGGTTTGGAGCCTATCCCAGCAATTAGCAGATTAAAGTAGAGCTGTCCCGATACCATGTTTTTAACCTGATACTGATACAGAGGGTTGAGTATCGGCCGATACCGATACTTACATTTTGTTATGAGCAAAATATTGTGTCAAACCCCAACTCAAAACCTTAAGGTGTAACTGATAAAGTCCATAACAGAAGGTGTGAGAAAAACTGACTTATTATTAACCAATGAGTTTATTCAAAATAAATGTAAAGACTTTGTGTAACACATGGCCCATTTCACATTTCTGTTGAAGAACAAACAACCTGAGTAAACCCTGGAGAAAATGAACTAGGGAGATCTCGTACAGGTTGTACCAAGCAGGTCAGGTGAAAGGGCTGAATAGAAAATCTTGATCACCTGGCATCAGCATTTTTTAACGCACGCCGATACTATACGATCCTTGTTTTTTTGTTGGTATCTGCACTGATTACCGATACTGGTGTCGGATCGGACAGCCTAGATGAAAGGCAGGGTACACCCTTAACACCCTGGACAGGTTGCTAGTGTATTGCAGGACGAGCACTTAGATTATAAAAATAAAACACCCAGCTCTAGTTCTCCTCGCATATTAAATATGTTTGTACAAAAACACATCTTTATAATTTTGAGATCTTTACCCTGCAGTTATTACTTCTGATTCATTTACCAACAGAAATGTATGCAATCTTTTTTCTTTTAATGGTAACAAAGCTTCATGAGTAACTAGTCTAACAAAAGAAGCTTCTGTCGTAGTTCATATGATCTCTACTAAATTAAAAAACTTGAAGGGGATTTTAAAGTTACTAAGGCTACTTTGGCTAAGAGTGGTAATCTTACATCTAGAAGCTCTTCAAGTATAGTGGTGTCCCAACTCCCATCTGCACTGTAGAAATGCACGGATTGGGGTTGCACCAGCGAAGTCCGCGGATAACCACGGATTGGACGGATGATGTCTCGAAAAATTAGGGTTTCACTTACATTCGGGCGGGTTGTGGTTGAGGCACTCAAATAAAAAAAAGCTAATTTAAATATACCTAAAAACTATACTGTGGATGGCGGGCGGGTGCGGTTTTGAAAATTGGTAAAAAATTGCTTGTGCGGTCGGATAGCGGGCGGATGGAAATTTTAAGAAGCGGTTTCGGATGAAAAAATAAGTCATCCGCGCATCTCTACTGCACTGATATGCTCATCAATGTGTAATTGTATAGAAAGGTACTGCATATGCAGAACATTTTGCACTGATTAGAATGACAAAGTGTTTTTATACAATGTAGATAAGGTGAAAAGGTTTAATATTTGTTCCATTTGTGGGAAGATGTAAAAGTTCAGATAAGGATTAACTTCTTGTTATTTTCAGGAAAAAGAACTTGTTGTTTGCATAACTGTGGAAAACGAGAAACTGCTCTCCGAGAGGAGGAAACTGTTACAACAGCTTAACGAGGAAGAGCACCACAAGAGTAATCTAACAGCTTCTCTGTCTAAATGCAGGTATTCTGCAGTTCACTTAATATGATATTTTGCAGAAAGCGACAGGTTGTTCTTTAAACATGTATTCTATTACAATACTGTATATACACTGTATATATATAACTCAAAGTCAGTCCCACTAATAGTATATATATATATATATATATATATATATATTTTTTTTATTATTATTTTTTATTATTA
>JAVQJG010065219.1:0-14894 GCA_036024015.1 Craterocephalus amniculus | reverse complement strand
CAGTTGATTTGTAATGAATACACAATGTATGACATTTCATGTTTTTTAATTGCATTACAGGAAATAAAGAACTTTATCACAATATTCTAATTTTCTGAGACAGACCTGTATGTATGTATTAGGGGTGTAACAATTAATCGATATATCGATTTTATATTCCTATGATTGAACAGATCGATATGTGCTCGGCCAGGTCGTAGTAAAATCGATATTTACCCATCTATAATCATTATAAATGTTCGATATCGATTCAAATATTTATTGAGAAATAATACTTTGGATCGAAGCGCGGAAGATTTTATTTTTGCACTTTTTTTTGAGAAAATAGTGGAAGTAGCAGGTTATTAAAATGTTGTCTGCACTAACTGTACTTTAATTAAAAAAGATTGTATAAATGTTGAAAATCATGCCACAAAAGATTTAGCCCTGTTGATTCAACTTGGAGAGGTGACCTTAATTAAAACAAAAAATGTTGTGAATGGATTTGCCATTAATTATTGTTTCTTGTTTTGTGTCTACCAACATTTTTTAATTTATACTTGATTCCCTTGCAAGGAACTAAGATTCTTCTTACTAAGAAACTTCCCTGCACTGTCCAGGAATTTATGACAATCAATGACACTGGTTTCAGAGTCATGCACAAGTCTGTCAGCTGTCTGTTATTTCCAGATAGGACTTCAATTCCATCTGGGCCGTCCCAGACGCACATAAAAATGCTCCTGCGCATGTGCAATAAATCCCACTAGAGCTATATAAAGCAACGATCCGTTGTTCCTAATAACTATACTGATTTATAACCGTCTCTGTGTGTGCGTTTATGTATCACGACGAGGGCACGCACGCTGTGGGCGGAGCTTCTGTGTGACGATTATATTTTTTTCTTCTGCGCAGCTGCTTTAGTTGTAGTTTCTTTATTTGAAGGAAAAGTAAATCAAGACTTCAGGGAAAGAAGAAATCACCTTCCATCCTTCATATTTAGCGGAGATCTTTTCATCCTTTTCAACCCCCCTCCCCTTCACTCTCCGGCTCTCAGATAATCTCGATCATCCTGCCGCTGAGATGTGAGTACTCCGACATGTTAAATTAATTTCTTATTTTAAATTGCAACCTGTATAATCTGTGAATAGCCTCTCAGCAGTTTTTAGATATTATTATAAGAAAATAAATGAAAAGAAAACGTGATTTGTTGAGCAGCTCCATTCAGCTCAGTTGCAACTTTGCCCTCCTTTCAAGTAATGTTTCTAGTTTTAGTGATTCAGTTTATATTGTAAATGAGAAAACTTGTGACGGGGCTGGATGCAGCAGTGGCCACTGCAGAAATACGGCCATGACTCATCGGCTGACTCACCTTTAAACTATCCATCAATTGTCATCGGCTCAGCTCAAGTGCGTCGCCTCACTTTCCTGCATCACTTATGGTCTGAACACATTCATTCATCATTCAAAGCACCAAAACCAGCAGCAGTGAGCCAGTAAAAACACACAAAAGCTGACTTACCCATACACAAAACTGTTTGCACGTGAGTTTGTACAAATAGAACAAAGGCAACATATTGATTTACTTTTGTCCATTTATTTCTGATTCCCGTGGGGGAGGGGAGGACAGATTATTACAGCATGCATGTTTATCTCCAGTCAGGCTGCTGCTGCTGCACTAATCTTTCTCCATTTTGCTTCTGGAAAACAAGCCTGTGTGTTAGAGCTGTTGGTAACTGCTGTTTGGTGTGATCATGCATCACATCACCTGCTCTCTGTGTAAAAGTGCAGGAAAAGGAAAAAAAAATGTTAGCAGCTCACTAATTTTGCTGAGAATGTATTGTTTGATTGCAGTAAACAGCTGAGATGGTACAGCTTCCTATAATTTATGTGGATGGAGGCCAAAACTGGATGAGTTATTTTCTGTTATTTAAATAAGAGTATTATTGCACTGATGTTTTCTAAAACTTCCATATGGTTTTTAACCTGATTACTTAGACAGACTTATTAAATGTATAAATAAATGAGATGAAGTAAAAGTGGATGTAAAAGTGTCAAAAAGTAAAAAATAATCAAATAAATTTTACTCTATGTGATTAGTCGTGTGGGGCAGTTTTAACAGTCATACACGACTGACTAACTACAAATATTTATTTCATAAACATTGCTGTTTACTAATGTAATTATGTAGACGTTTGCATCTGATGTCCAGCTCAACACATTGGACTGAAATAAAGGTGTTTAGTAATTTACATATGATTTAACTCTGAAAAAATGTATTGCTGTCTATAATATAAAAAGGGAGTTGCTTGTTTCTCCTTAACTGACATGGATTTGGTTTCTTTAAAACTGATATTGAAGGACTTGAGGATGGAACCAATGATTAACTCAGGGATGTCCAAACTCCAGTCCTACATGGGCTCTGCCATGCAGGTTTGATTCCCTGCTTCAACTTGCCTCATTCACACAAAACCGATCTTTCTAACAGGTGGTTGCTGTTCAACTCTGCACAGATCTGTTAAAAACCAACTAATTTGAGTGTATTGTGTTGAAGTAGGGAGACATTAGATCGATCATCAGTCAAGATCAGGATGTCTAGCAGTCTTCCAGTCTGTTGAAGTAGTCGGGATTGGGACTATTCATACTAGATGATCAATGACTTCATTTCTACTGGGATTTTATTACCTCAGAATGAGTCACCACAGAGTTGGCCTGGCTTGCCCCTCCACCAGTTGGCACGATGACAAATCTGAAATCTCATAACTTTCCTACAGCATTTGAAAGAGGATATTTAGCTGGAAGATAATCAGTCGGTTGTAGTTGTTATTTTATGGAGCTGCATGCCACTCCATGGTACACGTTGGGTTTTGGTGCCTTTGATATAAATGGTTACCAAATTTTTTATAAATATGAAATGTCGTTTGAAGAGAAATGTGAAGACATCTTGGTTTGATATTTCCGTTTTTCATTTTCGTATGTCATATTAATGATCACAGACAAGTATTGAACTCTGGAGGTATATCTCGGAAACAGCAGAAGCTTTGCCAGAAATCTGCTTCTAAGCATCAGATATGCTAATGCTAAGAAATTCTTTCACAGCTGATTTAGTCATTGTCTTTGTTACTTTTAGAAGAAACTGAATACTTGTTATTTCCAGGTTGGATTTATAAAAAAATGCTCCTTTGGTGAATTCATCATCAGTTTAGAATAAGATGCTCTGCTTAGCAACTAACATACAGTTCATGTTTATACATAGGCTACACATTGCTGTAATTATCAAGCTTATTTATCTGTGCTCCTTGCAGTATGTATGTGTATGTATGTTTACAAGTGTATAAATAAGGGGTGCAGAAATAAAACTGATTCACATCAGAATCAAGATTCTTATTTTTGAACATTCTGAATCAATCAAAGATTTTCAAGAACTGATATTTTAAGTTTTTAAATGTGTTTGACAAACTACTCCAAAGCTTTTTTTCAGTGACAAAAGGAAAGATGTTAATGTTAAAGTTTGCAAGGTTCACAAAAGTAATTGTAACCTCCTTATAGAAAGATTGCTTCATATTTCAAAGTTTTGAATCACTTGATTGTCCTTGAAAACTTCTTTCTAGCTTGTAGAGGAATGTATTTACTCTTGAATCGGCCCCCTTTTGTTACTAAAAGAGTATTTATTCTAATAAAAATCAAAATCAACATCAGAATTTAATCAAAATCACCTCAAGAGTTGGAAATGAATCGATTCGTGAGTTGAATTCAAACTCAGAATCATACTCCTAGTATATATATGCATGAATATGTGCACAAATCTGTTTGTGTGTCCATTTTGTTGTAAATTCCAATAACAATAGTGTCTCTTAATCTAATGTTTCTTTGGAACATGCATCATCTCATGAAGGCATTGCCACTTTGTGGCATGGCTTATGATTATTTGTTTGTACAGAAGTAGGAAAATTACTTAATCTGTACAACTCAAAGCTTCTGCTAGTGTTATTGAATCCCATGAAGGACTCATTCATAAAATCAGCATACCACAAATGCTCATGTTTTAAGAAACAGCGTACTGGTGACCCATGCATGACCACAGGACATCCCAGTTTGTGTTCTGCATGAAAGTGAAGTCAGCAAATCCATTCAGTGAGACCGGCTCCTGGTTTACGGAGGCGTGCACTCAGCATACCGAGATCCTGTCTGTTCTCTAATGGTTCAACAGTTTATGCAGATATCTCCTTTTCTTTCATTTTACGCTGCCACTGAAGGTCAACTCCAGATGCAGGCACTCCAGGAGCTCCAGGAGCCCCAGAGGGTGAGGGTGGCCCTCCGGCTCCGGCCCCTAACCTGACAAGCAACAGAAGACTTCAGCAGACACAGGCGCAGGTGGATGAGGTGAGGAAATGACACAGGAAATTTTTAGGGCTTTTATTTCTTCTTCTTTGGACTACAAACCAAAAATTAAACTAATCAAGCCAGAATCTGGAAGACTGTGGAAACAAAATAACTTTAAATAAAAACTGCTGATGAACACAAAGGCACTGCAAGATTTTTTTATTGTCCCACAACAAATTAATCAAAAAAGTTGATTATGATAAAGAAAATGGATCTTGTAAAACAGTCACTAGAAAATAAAACAAAACAAATATAATTTTCTGTCCTCATAATGAAGCTAAGCTAACTGTAGCTCTCAGTTTCCTCTGACAGTGACACCGGCCGGTGCTTTTGTCTCCCAGGTGGTGGACATCATGCGTGTGAACGTGGACAAAGTCTTGGAGAGGGATCAGAAACTGTCGGAACTGGACGATCGGGCTGACGCCCTGCAGGCCGGAGCCTCGCAGTTCGAGAGCAGCGCCGCCAAACTCAAAAACAAGTACTGGTGGAAAAACTGCAAGGTGGGCTTAACTCGGGGACAGCCAGTCATTGGTCCCTGTCATCCAGCACCTTGCCCACTCAGTATGAGCTCCAGCAACCATCTTTCATACTACTGAGTCAGACAGATGCACAAATCATGCATGCACACAAAAAACAACTTTTTCAAATACACAAACTTTTATTTATAAAGGAAGAATTTGCACAGTGTTCATTTTTCTGACACACATAGATTTCTATAGAAACATAAGATTTATTTTATGAAGTGGAAAATAATTTCACCACATCGTGACTTTTTGTTTCACCTAATGCTTATTCTTGCTTTTTATAATGTAGTTTTATTCAACTATGGCTGCTTTAAATAACTAAAGTAATGCATCAGAGTTGTGAGCAATAGACCTGTTAGAGCGTTATAGTTCAGGTAGGATCTTATTAAAACAAATCTATTAGATCCATGGATCCTTGTTGCTCAGGAAGAAGAACCGTCACCTACCAAACGAAGAGTAGGCGGGTCAATATGTCCATCGGGATTTGAATGTCATGTGATAGTTAAAGCACTTAGAATAAATCTATTAAAGTACTATGAAGATGTAGCATGTGGCTTTAAAGTGCTCTGAGTGGTAAAATAAGACTAGAGGAGCACAAATGTAAATACCTGAGATCATGTAAGCCAGGTCAGAGGAGTTAGCAAGGGAAACCAGTGGACTGGAGTGAATCCTGTCCTTGAATCAGTCCCCATCCTCAGCATGCATGGGGCGGTCAGTGACAGTTGAGAGCTGCTTTGTGGATGGAGCGGACAGGAAGGATGGATCCACAGGTATCTCAACTCTGAGCCAGGAATAATTGCTGAGAAAAATAATAGATCATGATAACAAGATGTTCATAGATGGAAAATAAACAGCGAAGAGAGAATAGCTGAAGAAGGTACTGGCTGCGTCATTGGCCAATTTTAGTAGAATTTTAGTATAACCCCAACACCAAAAATAACTTGGAGAATTGAGTAAAATGTAAATAAAAACAGAATGCAATTAAATGCAAATCACGTATACCCATAAACGGTTTACCAAGTCATGGAAAATATGAGCTTATTGTGAACATGATGGCTGTGACGCTGAAAAAGTTAGAGATTCACCAATCTGTGACAAACTGTCTTGAAATTATGGAACAATTACAGAAAAGTCTGAAAAGTTGTGTATTTAAAGAGGCAAAAGGCGATATTATCAGGGATTGAGACCAAAACAAACGTGCGCCATGATGGACAGTTTCTTCTACCTATCCTGTCCGCTATGGCTCCGAGGTAAAAGAGCAGAACCATATCTGAATGCAAGCAGTATAAAAGACAAGAGCAACAATTTTATCGTTTTCCAGAGCAAGTCTGAAGGAGCTTTCATTGCAGTAACACTAGATCTAAATAATGACGGTTCCTTACTTGTTGTCATGCTATGTTCCGGATGGAATTATACATCTAGAGATTCACATTTAATTCTTTCAACCTAGAAATGATTAATTTTCACTTGTTGCTCCTTTAAAGTTATGTATTCGGCCATGTTTATCCCCTCCACTCCAAAACAAATGAACACTTCCTGGTCTAGCAGTTGTCCAACCATCATCCCTTTTATTTTTGTCGAGGCATCAGTCAGTTAAGCCCCGCCTCTGCTTGTGGAGCCCAAATCGGCCAGTCGCTGGAAAAATAGAGGATTACTTCATAGGAGAGGAAGAGAGAATGTTTGACCCATCGTTGAGGAAAATCTGGATTACAGTGACGTTCCGGGATTAAAGAGCCAGCTGTGCTGTGTGACGTAACTCCTCCTGTCCAACACACAGTTGTGCTGGTCCACTCGTGATGTGCTTCTCTGACATAATTCATCAAACCCACACATAATGTAATGTGTTGTTATAAAAGCCTGATGTATCTCCTTCAGTTTTTCCCCTTAAACACTCAACACGGCGACAAATGTGGATTAATCCGCTGCCAAAAATAGTTCCCAATATTGTATTTGGCTAAAAATGCACATTGTTTCCTTTTTGATGATAACAAATGGGGTTTGCTGACAGTTCATTCATTTTCCATGACAGATCAGGCTGGTCTGTCTCTATGCAAGACCAAATCCCAAAAACAGCAATCTCTCTCTCGCTCTCTCAAACCTCTTGTTCTTGCTAATCTCTCTCACCCTCCCCCTCGGAGGTGATGTGATTTCCTGTCAGTCTGACACTCATTTATTACATGGATTTCATACATGCAGTATTAAGGCCTGCACACAGGTTTTAATCCTGCATAAAGCATCTATTGTAACATTTGTGAATCTTTACCTGCATTTTGTAGGCTGTGACTATTCTAACGTTTCTTAGGTTTTCTCAGACCTTTCCAGATGGAGTTAAAGGAATTTTGAATCTAATCAAACATTGTTTGCTTCTGTCTTGCAGATGATGATCATGATGGCCATTATAGGTGTTATATTTGTTGGTGTCATCTTCTGTGAGTAACAAGAAAACAATTCAACATTGTTTAAAAGGACACTTCTTATTTATTTATTTCACCCTTTTAAAGTGTCTTTCTTGTTTTCTATTCTAGCCTTTTTTATTGTTCCTATAGTTTATTGTTCGTAGTGTAAAGTGTCCTGAAAGGCGCAATAAAAATAAAATATATTATTATTATTATCATTACTTCTGCCACAGTCTCCCGCATAATAAAGAATGATATATTAAAGATGCACTACGGAACTTTCGCAGATTCTCTCAGTTACATGCACCCTTGATGGCTAATTCAGCGTCCATCTTGCATCCTACCTGTACTGTGAGCTCTCTCCTGTCAGTAAGAAATTCCTATCTTGACTCTTGTCTTATGTCTTGCTCTGTCCCTTTCTCTCATTCTTCTCCTGTCTTCCTCTGATAATGTCCTCTTGTATGGCATAGTAGTGTTAAGAAAAGTTGGTATTAATGTAACTGTACCCTCTTACTGGCTCATTGTACAGGTAAGATATAAGATGGATGCTGAATTAGTTTTCCCCAGATGAGAAAATGGCAAACGTTCTGTGCGTCTCTAAGGTCAGAAAGCTACTTAGTCCTTCATTAAAAAGCTTTTTCCAAAACAGTTGGAATGTAGTGTAAAATGGAAATAAAAACAGTATGCAATGATATTTTGTTCCGAACGCAATATATCAAGCATCATGTTAAAAGTGAAAAAATAGATGTTGTTTTAAGCAACATAGACTTGTTCTCAAAAGTAATGCCATGACACGTCTTAAACACTATTCTTTTATAGAGAACCAGTCAAATGTTTGGACACGTTTGACCATTAAAATTGAATGGCCAAGTATGTTCATTAATTGATTTTAAGCCATTTTCCCAGTCTTGAAGTGTGCATAGTTTCTGGAAGAAGACGTGATTTCTATTTGCATGTTTTCTCAGTTTTGATGTCAGTTAAAAAACAAAAAGACATAATAATGTGCGGAGAGTTTGAATGAATTCTATTAATTTGTATTATTTCCATCCACTGAATATCCCAATTCTTTATATGATATTGTGTTGTTATTTGTTTAATTATCTTAATAATTAATTGTTTACGTAAGTTATAAAGTTATATTCTGGCCCTTACAAGCAGGACTTGTTAGCAGAATGGTTGAATATCTTTTTTTGTTAAATTTTATCTATTAATAACGGTCTGTGTTTGCCGTCCTCAGTGTATTTCTTCTACTGAGCTGCTCTTCAAGGACGGACACACAAGTCAGAGGATGAGTCTGCACCAACAAACAAAGCCGAACCAAATCAAGCCTTTCCTCAGTGCTCTACCTGCACTTTCTCCTCCTCTTCCTTAGAGATGCCTTCCTCAGAATCCTCCATGCTTGGCCTGCGATGTGCTGCAAATCTCCCTTCTGTTTTTCTGTCTCCACCAGGCAGCTTTACAGTATTTAAGATCCTTGACCTTCTTAGGAGCCACAGGGGTGAAGTTTACCATTGCAGGAAAGTTTGTTGTGGGTTTTCATATTTAAAATAAACTCAAGATTTGAATCTGTTGACTGGTACATCATGCAACGCTTCTCACTGCTGCTCTTACTCTATATTTCCTGGGAAGATAAAAGGACAAGAAGCAATCTGTTGCATTTTCAAATGCACCAGTAAGACAAGTAGAAAACAGACATCCCAATTCATTCTTTGATTTAAACCAGATATACAACACCTCAAACTGTTATGTCCTTTATTTTCTTTTAAAGCTTTCACTCTTAGAAAAAATGATCAAACCAGATAAATTGTCGGTATTGAAGACCTTGGATGAAATCATGGAGAAAATCTCATTTCAGGGAAGTTTTTTGAGAAAACTCTTACTGAAAGAAGCAAACATCTACATTGTGTGTGCAGGATAAACGTGTATACATTGTTGTTTCCACACATGGCTAATCATGTCTGCACTATTGCTTACGGATGGATTAAATGAACTTGATTATGGTAAACAGATCAGTGTCACCCTTTACAAAAAAATGCTTAATGAATGGAAACAGCATTAGCTTTTAAACCTGGGCTCAAGGACTCCTGCCTTATTCCCATTTATTATCAGACCTTCTCTGTATTGTCAATACTTCTGTCGATGCTGCTGCTGATTGTTAAAATGACGGAAATTCTTTTATTTCTTTCTCCAAAGCTTCTTTTTTTTCGTTATTTTTAATGATGCAGCACATGTCCTGTTTACTTTCATTGCGTTGTAAACCTCCGACTCGTGTTTTCTGTAGTTTTAATGTCCAACATGTGTCTTTGTTCTGTTCAAATCTGATTCCTCTGCATGTACAGAATGTTTTTGAGGCTTTGGATGTCTGTTATGTGCTTTAAAAATAGACTAATTAAAGGACTTATCATGTAACTGGAGGAGCTATATTAAAATATTGAAATTTTGATTGGTTTACGATGCAAATCCTTCCCACTGTCTTGAGTGGACTGTGTGTACTGTGTGATGTTCTTTCATGTGGTAAGCAGAGAGGAACTAATGGACAGAGAGGCCTGGAACTTCAAATGTTTGCATTAGACTTGTAGGATTCTGACCTTGTATTAACACCAATATATCTTCAGGTTAACTGATTCAGTTTCTTATGGTAACAACTAAAATTAATAACTGCTTAATGAGGCATCATCATCTTGGTTTTATTTCATAACTTAGACTTAAACACTTTAATATTGAATATGTGTTCAAGTTAATATACATAAAAATAACTGAACTTTTAAAATTAGCACCAAGAGTGGCTGGCTATCTATCTATCTATCACAGATGCTCCAATCCAGAAAGAGAGATGAAGGAACAGCTTCTTGGTCGTCACTAATCTGTCTCACTCCAACCAGTGTGTTCAGACGAAATTCTGCATGCCTTGATTGGAACCAGTGCTCATTTGAGTTTACATCATCTCCAATCGTTGCTCAGTAGGTTTTGTTCTCTTTTGTCACTCTCCCAGTAGGACGGCAGTTTCTGAAACAGAAAACCATTCATCTTCAAGGTCACTTCTATTCCTTTTCTTCTTCATTTTGATGCTCAGTTTTAACTTCAGAAAGTCATCTTGACCCTGTGTTTACTAAAAGCTGAGATCCTGCCACACGATTGGCCGATCAGACATCTGCACCACTCTCATTGTAAAGGCAACTCTTTTAAGTCCTCAATACATCTTCTTCCCCCAGTGGATTTACCGATGCTCCCTAGTAAGAATGGTTCCTCCAGTTGTTGTGCCAAGACAAACACAGTACAAAAACCAGGTTTGTCCAATCCGAGCTACAGTAGAAACATTGCAAAGTCACAAAAAGGACCATGAGGACTCCTCACAGATTGTAGATAAAGATGGTTTGGTGTAGTCTGCTCAACATATTGTCACATTTTGCCTTTGAATCCTACTAAATGCTTCAATTATACCATGATGTTTAACTCCAGGCTTCCTCTCAGAAGCCCTTCATAGACCAAAGCATTCAAACCGTTTACTTTTTATTTTTTATTTAGGTCCCAAAAAACCATCATAATAACATTATATCAATAATATTAATACAGAAATTGAAAAAAAGAGATAAAATAAAATAGCTTTTTCTGTCCACAGCCTCATTCTCGGGGGTCTGGAGAAAATTTGATCCTCCAGAAAAACTCTGTAAAGTTCGTTGTTGAGGAGGAGGGGGGTGAAAGAAAAAAAGAGAGAACTGGGCGTGGCTTCAAGCTTGGGCATGTTGTCCATCATTCTGCTGTGCACCAATCAGGAATGTTGACATGAGGCAGGGGGTGGTTCTCCAAGTTAAAGACGATTTTTCAGCCTACTGCTGTGACATCTGAAACAGGAAATCATTACATTTTATTATTATATAACAAAATGCAATATTTCTGTTGCATCTAAAAATCGAAATAACTAAATATTCTTAAAGCAAATTGGCTACCTGCTGCGCCTGTGCCTGCGTGTCGGGTCCTCGGCTCGCCAGGCGGCTCAGGATATTCCTCTCAGACATCTGGAGTCGAACGGCAACTGGTGGTATGCGGGCGATGGTTGCCGGGAGACGAGTCACATCCGCCTTCATGTCACTCAGCAGCTCCTCCAACTGCTTCAGCACTGAAAGAGTAAAAACAGTGTGAACTTCGTTTCACTCGCTGGATGTTCGGCAAACTCGGCAGATTTATGTCCTCATTGTGGAGATCCGGCTTTTGCAGACTGAATTTACATTATTTAAATTAACATTATTCATCAGAATAAATTAGCCGTTTTCTGCTCTGCGTTTACCTTTGTGCAGGACGGCATTGGCCGGTTTGTTCCCAGACATGGACTCCTTGCTGAGGTGCTGGTGTGACTCGGCCAGACACTCCACCTCGCTGAAGCGGGTGTTGAGGGCCATGGAGGGGTGCGAGGGATCCTCCGACATGTTGAGGTAGGCGGCGCGGCGCAGTTGCTCCTCGATGACCAGCGCTTGTTCCAACAGCTGGAGAGGAGACGAAGTACATGATTGGCCGGAGAAAAAGCCACTTAACTGGCATTTTATCTAATCAAAGATGTGTTCTGTGTAAAATTACAACCTTCTGTTACTGATTTGTGGACATTATAAAAGAGTCTGAAATTGTACACGATTATAATAATTTCCAGTAATTTGCACAATTTTTCCCCTTTTAATTTTATTGCCAAGTTGTTCCTGACATTTCCAGCAAATTATAAGCAGCAGCTGTTTAAACTGACATAATGAATCAATAAACCTGTGATGCTAATAACGCTACAGATTACAATGCATCCGATGCAATCAGGGAATAATGTTCATGAACAAATTAAATTAAAACAACAATAAAGGAGTAACATGAAAGATTTGCAGTAGCTTGATACATTCAGATTCTTTATATTTACATTTAATCATGTTATTATGCAAAAATTACTTCCACACCTTGAATCGTCTGGCCAGGAACTTGTTCTTTATTTCCAAAAAGTTCCCCCTGTTCATCTCTCCTTTGAACGGCTCGTTGAGGATGGCGAACCTCACGTCGTTCTGGATGTCCTGCCAGCGAGCGTAACCGTGTCTGAAGGTTGCGGAGTTAAGAACAACGGCAGCTGCAATCTCACATCTTCACATTAACCAGAAGCCACTGATGATCAGGGAAAAGGATACTGTATGATGCCAGCCAGCAGCCAGTAGTCATGACGACGGTGCCAGATCTCGTTTGTTTTCTTGGTAACTGTGGCAGCGCGCTCCTCATTCTGCCACAAGGAGTGGAGCTCTAAAGAGGAGAGAGGAGGTGAGTCAGGCAATGAAATGACAAACTCTGCGTCTACATCGTCTGGCTTTGTGGGAACCTGTGAATCCTCCGTCTGCGATGTTGAACATGAAGCGGGTCTTGGCCTTCTTCTTTTCCTCGCTGATTGCGCTGGCTGCGGACGAAGCGGCGGCGGGTGTCGCGCCCTCTTTGCTGCCGTCTCCGTTCTGCAGCTTGGTCGCCTCCTCTGGCTTCGTTGCCTCCTTCTCATCCTTCACTTCTGTAGGAGCAACGATAAATGAACATCCAGGCAACTCTGAAACATACTGTGTGAAATTCCTTTTAGAAGAAAAGCAGCTGGTACCTTTCTTTTCATCTGCAGGTGGAGTGATGTCCATCTTCTCTGTCTTCTCTTCCTTCTTTTCTTCCACTGCAAATAAAAATATAAACATATGTCAAACAGGAAGTGAAGCCAGAGAATTTAGGAAGCAGGAAGAGGACTGATGAGTTTTACCTTTGCTCTCCGAGTCCTCGGGTTTGATCTCCGACACCTCTGTCTTGGTTTCTGTAGGAGGTTTAGTTTCCTCTCCTCCCTCTGGACTCTTCTTCTCGCCCTCTCCTTCCTTTTCGGGGTCCTTCTCTTTTGCGCCCTCTGCTTCACCGTTGTTCGGCTTGTCCGTCTCCATCGGCTCGTCTCCGTTCTTTTTCTCTTGCTCCGCTGTTGGACTCTTCTCGTCGTCGTCGGGAATGGCGATCACCTGCAGGTCATCACAGGGAACAGTCAGAAAATTTCCGGTTTCTCCCTCCAAATCGAAAACCTCTACTTGCGCCATAAAAACACATTGTATCTTTACCTCGTTGGATTTGACGGGCTCTTTGCCGTTCTTCTCCGCCTCGCCTTCTTTCCTCGCCTCCTTCTCTCCATCCTTTGCTGCTTCATCGTTCTTCGAGGAGTCATCAGCTGCAGAAAGATTCGATCATGACTGAATGCTTTAAGAATTCTCACCTCACCAAACTATCAGGAGTTTGCTAAAGTTCCTGTGGGATAAGCTGTGTGCCGGTTCAGCTCTGAAACGTGTCGAACCTGGAGCGGGAGTGTTGGGCTGAGTGTCGGCGGGGGTGCCGGTTGATGGGGTTTTCCCAGGAGACTCCGGCTGAGCTGCAGCCCTCTTGGCCTCTTCCAGCTCGGCCATCCAGGGCATCGACCACTGACCGTTGACGTGCTCAAACTCCTGGACCTGAAGAACAAAGCAGCAGCAGCAGCATCCAGTCAGTGAAATTTAAGAACAGAGCAGACACAAAGGTCTGGGTCATGGCTTTATGGCCTAAAATATTCACTTTTTAAATAATGATTTTCCCCTTTCAGAACATAATAATGATGTATTTTCTTCTCACAGACTAATGTTTGGGTTTGAGAAAGCTTGTTCAGGATATTCTAAACCTTTACTGACAGCTGGGATGCAGAGATCAAACAGCATCCTGGAGAAAACTCCTGACCCAATCAGGTTTTGGCCTTGTGCTCTAATGCGTGCCCCTCTCACCACATGCTAACACAGTTAAGGAAATACACTTTTGCCGTCTCACTGGTCCAATCTGCCGTTAGTGCTTAAATCTGACCAGAGCTCAAGCTGCACTGCAACTTTTGGCTCAATAGCCAGTTTTTCTCTCTTATATTTGGTCTTTTTTTAAGAATGATATAAAAGGCAGGAATGCGTGGAATTATCAATCCTATTTGGAGAGTTTATGTATTTCATGTTTTGATTTAGCAAAGAAATGTTAAAATATGTAATTCTAAAATAAAAGTGAAAGAGAAGACCAATCCTGAAAGAAGCAAAGGCTAGTTTTGAGGAGGTTTTTTTCTAACTTACGGTAATAAAAGCCTTGAAATGCCAACCAAACGACATCATAGAAAATTACATAAAAACAACAAAAGCAAATAAAAGCAGGCAGAACAGGTTTTCCCGTAAACTAAAATAAATGTAGCTTGTGTGCAACAACTTAAAGCCATTTCAAACTTTTACGGATGGCCCTTCTTATAAACACGTGTTTACATATGTGATCATGAAGTCGGATATCTTCTCTGCAAGCTGATGGACGAAGACGACTTTTACCTTTTTGCGTATTAGGGACATAACACCGATGCGGGTGAGGACATGTTGCCGTGACAACCCCTCTCTGGGAACACCGTCTGCGAAGGTTTCGGCGCCATCGGCTCCGGGTTCACAGAGGTGGCGCATAAACAGAGAAACATAGGCCCTGTGAGGGGGGGGGGGGGGGGGGGGGGCGATGGTGGGCCGACCTCTGCGCAGTTGCCTGATCGGGGGTGGTTGTTCAGGGTGTATGGGGGCGTGTGTTAATTGAGGACCCGGGGGCACCC
>JAVQJG010065211.1:0-17235 GCA_036024015.1 Craterocephalus amniculus | reverse complement strand
CTCTCTGACAACTATCCATCAGGATATCCAGACGCTCTCCTTCAATCTGTCTCCCATCATGCAGCCACAGAAATCCTAGCGAATGTCTTCCTCCCAGTGTCTTGGGTAAGCTTAACATTCATAACCAGTTGCTACACTCAAGAAAAGATATAATGTCTTGAAAACCTGCCCCTAAAAGCTTCTAGCAGAGAGTCACCACTGCTGCTAATCGGAGTGGACCACCCTTGTCTTCTTCACCCTCTAGAAGCTGAACGCTTTGGACCGCCAGGAGGACCAGCTGCAGTCCGAACCCGGCTGGGATGGACACTGCAAAGGCCAGCAAGGATTCCTGAGTCACAGTTACCACCTCTACAGTGGAAACAGTGCAGTCTGTTGTACTTCAGCGAAATGCTGAGAAGTTTAGGCAAGTTTATGTTCTGCCATGTAGAAGTGAAAAGGTCAAAGAAGATCATGCAGCCATACAGCTACTAGAAAGCAGAACCAAGCATGTGGATATGGATGGAATCCTCCGGTATGCCACCCCTTGCTGAGGAGGAAGGATTCACCAGGAATGCCCAGTCTCAGCCTTAGCAAGGATCCAGCAAAGGCTCCTGCTTACGACACACAGATTGAGAAGCTGGTAGCTACTGGTGCTGTAGCCAAACTGGAACCTGATGCTGTCTGTCAGGCAAGAAAGATGGTACACACCTCATCACACGGTCCAACACAACGGGAGAAATAGAGTGGCTCTCAACGGCTCTTTCCAGTGAAAGGGACTTAATCTGAAAGCTGCACTTTAGGGAACACGGCATTACAGTCAGTGGTGACATAAAGGAAATGTTCAAACAGGTGTTCCTCCTCCCTGAAGACAATCCTCTCATGAGATTTCTTTGGTGTGGAAGGAAAAGGGATAAACCTCCACAGATCTGTGACTGGTAGGTTCTTCCCTTAGGAACTACATACAGTCCATGTTGCTCCTCCTTTGCCCGTCACCAGCATGTCCTCAACCGCAGTGAACCGGGAGGGGAAGTGGGATTTACCATCGAACGCTGCTTTTATGTCTGTCTTCAGAGAGTTTCATCAGTTGAAGAGCCTCAGCAACTAAAAGACAAACAATGGCAGCTTCAGGTATCAGGAGGCTTTGAGATCCAGCAGCAGGCATGAAGTCGTTGGTCGTCTACCAGCTGAAGGATGGTCAGAAAAAGTGGAACTGTCACATGACAGGCAGGAGGCACATGACTCTATGCTGGGTCTGAACTGGAACTGTGATATGGAAACCTTGGGTGCTGAAGAGAAACCTGGGGTTGTTCTTGTTTTCCTCTATCAGTGATGAATAATAAGCTGTTCTAGCCTTACGCAGGGCTTCCTTGTATATGATTAAACTTAATATTGATAAATTCATCAATATACGATCTTGGCAAATGTCGCAGCGATTGAGGCCCTGAGCAATGCAAAACATCCCTTTTTATGGGGTTTTATCTGGTACAGTGGTCACCGATTTAAAGTTTATTTTCTGATATATGTATAGGTCATGATGGTATGTTTGCAAATTAGCCTCTTTAGTGGACATTACTGATTCATCAAATACACTAATACAAATGTAATCAGTTAGTTTGCTTGAGTGATGAACAAGAAAATAGCGAGACTTAGCTTTGTTTGAATGAAATATGAATATAAATAGGACTGAATATTATTTCAACATATCTCTGTCCTGCATATTTATTCCCACTATTTAGTTTTTGACATTTTTATGCTATGACTTGATTTGCAATATCATTCTATTTCTCTTTTCTTTTTTTATCATTTTCTTTTTGTTTCTTTTTGGTTATTTCAAAATAAATAAATTTATTCATTCACTCAAATTCATATAATAATTAAAAACAAATAAGAATAAATAAAGATCTGGATAAGACTAAAAATACAGAAAGTATCAATTATTTCTTTAAAAGTGAAATACTGGATCTTAAAAAAAAAGTTGTAGCACAGTTTTTTTGTTTTAGATAATTCACCCATCAGAGGGTCAAACAAGCCCAGTCACAACAAAGCCTGAAAGCTGTGTAAAATTAAAAAATTAAAAACAGAAAACAATGATGTGCAAATAACATGTTCCAAGTACATAAAAATAAGTGATAAAAATGTTCCCCTTTCTTTTGAACAAGAAAATACTAATAAATGTTTTATAACAAATATTTGAGACAAAAGTTAAGTATTGAAAGTGAAATGCCACGTTTATAACATTTAAATGTAAACTTATATGTTGGTTAAAGAGGGAACAGTCATGTTATCACTAATGATGCTTTTCTTATGTCTTAAATGCCAAGTTGTGTTGATTATTTTTGTTTTCCTTATTTGTTAATGATTTCATTCTATTTATTTTGTGTCTTATTGTTGCCTTTTTTTCTTCTTCTATAATCTGTCTTAGGTATTTCTTCTCAGTGTACTTTTTTTCTCTGATCGACCCGGGGACTGCAGATGGAAATTAGCCATAGGCTAGATCTAGCATATTTACATTTGATGTTAATAAATTTGTAGTCCCTTTTAAATAGGGACAGCAAGAAACAACAAGAAGATAACAAACATTTTGTTTTGGTCATAACTGATAAAGATGGTTCAGGCAGGTTTATTTAATCAATTCTTCATTAAGACTCATAACAACTAACAATTTTGCTCTACCAAATGAGAGCATCACCACAAAGGGTTAACAACTATTAGGTTAACTAAAGGAGCATTTCAGAGAAGCAGAGTCTCGGATTCACCAGTCTTTTTATTTTCGTCCAACAAAATATTAAAGTTCTTTTTATATTGCGATGAAGCGCTGCTCATTCTGATGGAAATGTCCAAATGAAAACTTTCTCTTTTTTCTGAAAATCTACAGCATGGCTGAGAAAATAGAAGCGAGTGAACATCTGTAATGATTCCAGACTAATAGTTTGTGTAAAAGTGACGTTTTTCCGTGTCTCTCCAGTATTCTCCTGTCCATCCTCGTAAACTTGGCCTGACGAGGAAAGTGAGGAGGGTGAGTAACACTTCAAAATACCCCAAATTCAGTCACATCAATATATGACATTGGCAAACTCTGAGAGAAACTCTACTTTTCGTTTGTTAGGATTTTAAAGAAGATGAAAATCCAGAAGAGAAAGCAAAGAGGCACAAGGAGCTGGAGGTACTAAAATGTTTCTTAACCTCCATATGAATTTAAATTGCTTTCTTCTAAACCCTCACCCCTTGCTACTGTTCAAAGCTAAAACCTCTTTATAAGGAGCTGCTTTACACCATCGCACATAAGATGAGCCTCCCATCATCAGCTGAGGTTTTCCCAGACAGTCGGCTGCATCAGTATGTTCGGGTGGTAAGCATCTCGGCTCGGCTCAGAACAACCAACAGCTCTGCCTCTGTGTCGGCGTATGACTGATTACAGACATCTCTGTCTTTGTCTTCCTCCATGCTTTCTTGCTACCAGGCTTTCACTATGACAGATTCAGAGCACGCCAGCCTGATAGAGAAAGTACAGAACGCAGAGGTGAGAAAAAGGAAGTCAGCATCATTTTTCCAACGATTGCACCGTCAGAGACCCCCATATCTATTTTTAGATTTCGCATTAACTTTCCACCAACTTTCCAGATTGCATCACTAACCTGTTGAGGCGGTTTTACTTGTCCCAAATAAGCTAACTGACTATCTGACCACAACAGCCCCCAGTGTATTGTCTGATGGCCACGGTGAAGGAAGCCAAAGGAATCCTGGGTAAAGATGTCAGTGGTGAGTTTGTGCTTGCTCTGTGCAGGACATCACGATTCAGAGAAATGGATTTTCAATCAGTTCCTGGTCTGGTTTCAGCAGGACCTGTTTTAAATTTAGACTAAATGTTATTTATAGGATTTTCATACATCATGCAAATATTTTTGCCACCTTGTTGTAAGTAAAAGGAAATCTGTCAACTAATTAATTTTTTTTCAAAAGTGCAGTCAGCAGTTAGACCTTAATGAAATCAATATATGCTGGGATCGACCTTTGTATATTGGAATAGTACGGCACAAGCTTATGTGTACAGCACATTTCATGTACATGACAATTCAAAGTGTGTTACATACAAACATTATAAACATTACAGCAGAAAGTATTAAGTATTAAAAGTAGAATCACAAAATAAGGGGAAAAAAAGGAAAGCCCTCACAGACAAAAAAAAACACTCATCATAAAAAGCTGCAAATAGAAACGCTTTTAACCCTGATGTCATTCTGCTGAGATTTTCAGCAGACCTGCAGCTTTCTGGGAGTTTGATCCACATGTGAGGAGCATAAAAACTGAACACCACTTTGTGTTTAGTTCTGACTCTGGGAACTTAAAGTAGCCCTGATCCTGATGACCTGAGGGATCTGGTTGATAACGAACGATCTAGATCCCTCGTAGTGAAGTTAGAGAAACCACCATGGTATTAAAGTCTTAGAGCCAAACTTAAGAGAATAAAAAAGGGGGTTATGAATAACAAACCTACTATTAATGAAGCAAACCTCTTGCTATTTACAAGCACTCGCGTCGTTTTTTCCACTATTATCAAGTCTGTTCTGTATGTTGAGATGACCCAAATGAAGAAGAAAAAGAACTAATTTACTGTCTTAATCATGTTTAGATTTAGATGTTGGATAATTTTCATTGCCCTTATTAATTAAATAAAATGAACAAAGAAGCCTGTTGTACAGCTTACGAGCAGCCACTGCAACAATCCCCTGTTTTTTGCCTCCTTCTGGACGCATCCAGAAGAAATCGTTCTGCAAACCTCAGATCTCTGACTAGCAAGAGGTTCAATTCACTTAAAAGAAATCAATGTTTTAAAATCAATCCAACTCCACCCAACAAGGAGCGCCATGCAGAGGTGATTCTTTCCTGTCAGAAGGCGAGTGAACTTTCTGTAGGCGTCGAATATATGACTGATCGAAAGCCACATAGAGAAAATCTCAACAGTCAAGTTATGGTTTGAAGTTATGAATGCACTGATCTCCTCCAAATCTTTGGGCGGAAGAGGGACTTTTTCTGCATGGTTCTCAACCGCAAGAACCTAAGGCTTGTTTTATTTATTTATTTGTTTATTTATTTATTTATGTTAAGTGGTACATTAATAGCAGCATTTTGACAGTGGTTGCTCAGAAAGTGATTCCCCTTTGTTGTCATTAGGTTTCAGTGACCCGTACTGCCTGCTCACTATACTGGAGGACGAAGAGGAGCACAAGACAAGGCGTTCCCGGGGTAAACCCTGTAAATTCGTTGTAAAAGACGCCGTTTCTGATGACAAAATCTACCAAACCGGGATAAAGAAGCAGACCCTGAACCCCATCTGGAACCAGACCTTCATCCTGTGAGTCGTTTTGATTTCAAAGAAACATGAGTGAAATGTGAATTACTTATGTTTTTCTTCTTTTTCAGAGAGTTTGGTGACGTTGTTGGTGCCAGCTTCCACCTTGAGATGTGGTGAGAAAAACTTCAATCTCCTCTATGTCTGCTTTCTGTTGATTTTTTCGTTTACTTTCATTCACTTTCTTGTGTTTTTCTGATGCAGGGACAAAGACGAAGAGGTGTCACTCACTCAGAAACTGGAGGAAATCAAAAGCAACTTCAACAGCTTGAGAAGGTAATAAACTCTCCGTGTGTAACACCGAGTATTCGGACCAACAAAGCTGTAAAACCCTTTTTTTCTATCTTTTCAGGATGATCAAAGAAGCCAAGAAGGAGAAAGGAACAGATGACTTTTTGGGAAATGTTGTCTTAAAGCTACAGGTAGAAAATCTTCCCATCCTTCTGTTATTTTACTCTTCGCTGCCTGTCCAGTCTAATACCAACTGTTTCATGATACCACAGGATCTCCACTGCACTGAGGACAGCTGGTACAACCTGGAGCCACGAACGGAAACGTACCCGGACCGTGGCCAGTGCCACCTTAATCTCAAGTTCATCCACAAAGCTGTAAAGAATTCCCTCTAACAACCAATCTGTCACAACGCTGTTAGGAAGAAATGTGCATCAAATGTTTAAATATAAGCTAAAAGGAAGGAGGAATTTATGTGGAGTTGAAGCTGAGCTGCAGAAGTCTTGAGTCATCCGTCAAAAAGAGGAAATATGTGCTCTGACTTATCTAACATGTGCAGATGTGAATGGAAATCCAGTATACAGGAATAAAAACATAGCTTGGACATTAGTGATCAGTTTGGAAATCAATATTCAGAATTCCTAAAAACAACTTTTCTGAAATAGCAAATGTTGGAGGATAATTTTATCCTCCTACACACTTCTTAAGCCACTGGTTCTTAAAGGTTTTCCAGTAATGTACCCACTGTGGAGTACTTTTCCGGCCAGGTAGCCCCTAACCAATCAAACAGAACTGGACCATCAGAGCCCAAGTTGTTAAAATTTGTATAAACAAACACTTTCTCATTTAAACGTTTTAACAGGACAAACATGTTATCATTGATTCATGACTACATTCCTAAGAAACGTGTTGCTGCTTCTGCAGAGCAGAGACGTGTTTACACATTTCATGACTTTTTTCACAACTTGCTCAACACCAGCCGTGTTTACAAGCCAACCACCAGCCTGATCAGAATAAAGATATTTCACGTAGAGTCAGAATTAAAGCTGAACACTGAGAATACATAATTTTTCTATAAACTTATAGTAAGATTGCATTTGTATCACAGGATTATCAGAAATCTTACATAAAATATCTGATTTTTATTATCTGAAGTACCCCTTCCAGTGTCCCAAAGTACCCCATAAGGGTACTCGAACCGCCATCTGAGAAACAGTTCTTAGACAAGCCCGTCTCCCTCCAGCACTTACTCAGCTCTACTTTAACCAGGCCGAGTAGAAACATCGGCCGTCTCTCTTAAAAACCCAACAACACTGGACGTTATATTGTTTACTAATCACCACTGAACAGGGGGAGGAAAGCCATGCGAATTTATCTTCGACTGGTACATGGCTGCACAGAAACATTACTGGCCGATGCTCAGACCCAGAGGATGCTGCATGGAGCGACACGAAATGAGTTTCACCAGGAGGTCCGAGTCTAATGGAATTCAAAACAATGTGAAACTTTTTAATAACCAAAGCGTGATTGCCGGACCATCAATGAGCAAACCAGTCCAGGACGAGACAAGTCTTCAGGAAGAATTCTCCAGACTTCTTGGAGGATTTCCCAAAGCTCTTCTTTGGATGTTTCTGCCTTTACCTCTGTTCTCTGTCCAGATGATCTCACACTGCTTCAGTAGTGTGGGAGGATCCATCTCTGCATCAGACCTGTTCAAACTGGTTTTCAGTCCAGTTGTTGTGACATGAGACCTACCTCAGCCCTTTCTCCCCGTTTCCCTCCTTATGAGCAGCTCCACAATAGCATCCTTCCATGGAGACGCTTTCTGATGAGGCTTCAGTGAGCCGATGATGGACCAGCAGAAGGTCTGGATGTACATCTCAGGTCCTGAGTCTCTCAGCTCTTTCCCTGGACACAAATACTCTGCTGTGGGTGTAATTTAGGTCTGACACATTTTCCTTTGTTCTCCACTTGTTAAGTTTCCTATTTTTAAGAAGACACTGGACACTATATGAGACCTGCAAATTTCCCAGCTAATAGTTTTATGATGTCAAACTCAATTAATTTTGGTATTTTTCATGTAAATGGGAGCAAATCATGTCATAGCCATAGATTTCTGTCCCAAAGTGCTGAAAGGTCAAATCAAAACTGGTTCTTAGCCAAGTTGTCTGCATGAGATGATGCATGATGAAGATGATCCCATGAAGGAGATCATGATCTCAGCCGGTTTGATCTGGTTATATAAAGGTGATAATAAACACGATTCTGTGCTGAGACAACAATGGTTCATCCCATAAATCAGGAGCCTTGCATCTGATTGATTGTCAGTGTTGAATGATTTAACAGACATTCATCTGAAAATGCTCAGGCACAGGAAGATGTCCAAACACAATGAGGGCTCAGGACTCACTGTTCGAGTATGAGATGCACATACTTGTGGTGTTTAATGTGTCATGTGACCAACAGAGAGACGAGACTCTGAGCGCCGGCCGCAGTGCTTACATCAACTACTGTGGGATCCTGCAGCAGTTTGTCCAGGCTTACATCTCAGAGCAGCAGGTAAAACTGTCGTCTCAGTCCTCCTTAAATCTCCTCTTTTTCCTCCGTTTTCTAACTCCGTGTTGTTGTGTGTCTCAGACTACAGGTCCGTGGAAAGGCGCTTTGTGTGGCGAGGCTCAGGTTCTGCTTGAGCTCTACGCCACGCAGAACAACCTCTCACCTTTTCTTCAAGACCTGGCGTAAGAATCTTGTTTGGATTTCACAAATGTCAGCACTTTCCATGGAAACAGGATGATGTTTGGCAGGATAAGAGCTGAAACTAGACCCGATTTAAAACTGTTTGTATCGCAATGATGAAAGTAAAAGTTTATCTTTCAACACTCCTAAAACAATCAGTTCTGCTTTTAATACAATAATTATTCATGTTTCACTTTTCAAACAGCTGATGATGCATCATGGTTTTATTTTTCGGTAACTGCTGCCGAACTTTGTGTGCTTCCACTGTAATGTGTGAGAAAGTTTTGTGGGTCTTGTGTAAGTGTGAATGTGTTTCCCCCCGTCAGGAAGTGGGTGGCTTACAGTAAGCTCTACCAGACTCTAGAGGTGGACTCGTCTGTGCTGTTCCAGCAGCTCACCAGTATAGAGTATCACTGGCACCAGCAGGAACTCCCCTACCAGCAGGTACAGATCATCAACCCACTGGTTATACTGGAAACTACGTCACTGTGCTTTAATGTCTTTAGCCATCACGTGGTCTTTATTTGGACTTGCGGCACAACTTAGTAAAACTGTCAGGATGTCGTGTGAAATGTAAATAAAAACAGAATGCTGTTAATTGCAAATCTAATGAAGCCATAATTTATCCCTGGAGATGAAAAGCAAAACATCAGATGTTAAAACAGAGAGATTTTATGGTTTTGTGGAAAATTTTAGCTAATTTTAAATCTGATGGCAGCAACACATCTGCAAAAAGTTCAAATAGGGGCAGCAAGAGGCTGGAAAAGTCATTCAATGCAACTGTAGGAGCATTTGACAACTAATTAGGTTGCTAGGCAACAGTACAGCAACATGACTGAGTCTCTCAGGTTAAGATGGGCAGAGGTTCACCAGTCTGAGATAAGCTGCATCCATAAATGGTGGAACAACTTTAGTAAAATGTTCTCAACATAACATCAGGATTTTGACATCACAGCAACTACAGAGAATTACATCATCACTGATTCAGAGAATCTGCAGGACAGATCCTGCATCAGACAGAATGGGACATTTCTCTCCTAAAACTCAACCGGTTTCCTCACTTCTGAGATGCTACACAATGATAAACATCATATTGGAACTTCTTACAGACGTGTTGCTGCCATAGGGTTTAAAATGAGCTCATATTTTCCATAAAATGCTGAAATGTCAGATAAGATGTTCTGTTATGGCTTCATGACATTTTTTTATTTTTTTTTATGACATTTTCAATTCAAAGTATTTGTTATTATTTGCATCTTATACAGCAGCCTAGCTTGTTGGGTTTTACTCGTCTACATTCCTCCAAGCTTTCTTTTTTCTTACCCAAACAGTTTGTTTTGTTTCAGCTCTTCCTCTTTCCCCTTTTTAATTTGTGTTTGGACTCTGATCCGGTTTTGTCTCTGTGCCCAGTTTGTGTTTGAGTATCTGTTTTCTGCAAGCTTGACACATTTCCATTTTTACCTTCTATCTATTCATAATCCACAATGTGTCACTTTGTATTGTAAATATTATAGCTTTTAACTCCTCCTGAGTGGATTCTGTTCAGTCCAACACAAAAAATTATCAAATTAGCTTGACCTCAATTATCTGGAATATCAAAGCCATGATTACATGTTATTTCTGTCATGATAATTCAAGTACTGTGGCTATAAAAAACACTGTCATTAGGCAATAGTGATTTCTTAGTATTGTGGCTTCCTTCTTGAACCCATATTTATGATTCGGTGGAACTGTCGCCTTGAAGAAAAGGACCCGAGTACTTCCTCTCCTGCATATTGTAGCTTCTCTACTACAAACCTGTCCAGCTTCTACTCTGGTTAAAAAGTACAGAAGTACACATTTCATAAGCTGGTATGCCACTGATTAGCAAATGTTCAGCCTAACCCAGATAATCAGAGGACTATTCAGAGTTGAGATTTCAGCACAGTGTTGAGAAAAGTGTTGCTTTCTGTTACTAGAAACAGGAACTCGGTGATTCTCTTCACGATTTCCTGAGGTACGGACTGAGTCTGGTTGGCAAATACAGAGACATCTTCCCCCCGACTCCGAGTGCAACTCCTAAACTACACACACTGCTCAGGTACCTGTAGTTATAACAGGAGGAATCGTTGCTGACACGGCTGTGGCGATGAGACAAAGATTATCTGTAACTTTCTCTCCACAGGATCTTGGTCCAGATCTGCAAGACTCGGGCATTTCAGAAACTGAACCCAGCTAACTTTGAGCTCCATGACGGGGTCATAGATGCCATACAGGTCAGAGATCATCTGCAGTATGTCTGCTACATCGTGTGTTTTTACTCATAATGTGACTTTTTATATATATCAGACAGGTACAGAGGAATGGTTCACCATCAAAAAGGGTTTGCATCAGCCGATGACTAAGGTGAAGTCTAAATATTTGGACATTCAGCTCACTTGGTTTCTTTTTTGCTCCACAATTTGCAATGTCACTTCTACACTGTGCTGACATGCAGGACCTGACGGAGATTGGGAGCGCCCTCTCTAGGCTGATTGCGGAGGTGCAGGAAGACATAAAACACAACAAGGACGTCTGGAACAGAGTATTTTCCAAGTACTGCGACACGTTTTCTCACCTCTCTTAGAAACGTAACCTGTCCGACAAAGGAGAAGCTTTAAAAGTCTTTAGCTCATTGTTAAGGTTAACTTCTGCTTGTTGTGGGTTTCAGTTCTTGGAGACTTTGTAAAAAAGGAAAATGCTTCATTTCCTTTTTTATTTCCATAATAGTTGCTTTTGTTTTCTCATTACATTAGTGTTGCGCAAGTCGATGTGTTCACTGTCGTCTATCAGAGGTTCGACGCTCTGGTAAGTGGCAAATGAAAAGGTTCAAGTCCAATCAACCTGTTTTTTTCCTGACTGATATCAGTTTTCATCTCACAAGATTTCCAATCCTCTGTCCTCCTCCACAGCTTGCAAAGGAAGTGAAGGAAACTTTATCGCTAATGGAGGGTCAAATGGAGCAGAATCTGGCCAAAAGCTTGTTCCCTGTTTATCTGAGCCTGCAGACCATCCACAAGGAAAAGGCTTTTTTACAGCGGAGGTCAGAGTTCATCCCACACGTACAAGACTAACACGTCATTCAAACCATTTACCCTCTGATCTAAACATGTGGCCAGTGGGAAGTTACAGGTTCAGCTCCCCCTTCATATTTACAGAGGTATTTTCCAGCCCTTTTCTTGCTTGTTGTGAAATATAAGATTCAGCAAGAATGGGCGTTTACGCCTCAACCTAAGAGCATGACCTCGGTAAAAAGCTTTTGTCAGTCAGGAGACCAACAATCATACGACGAGCAAGCCCAACTGTGAGAACGGCCGAAAGGAAAAGGTGAACTGTTGTACACTTTGTAGCAATGAATTCTCATCTAAATCTCCCTGAAAATGTCTGAAGAACGCTGTGGTTCACTGTTGCACCAAAGACTTCTGCAAACTGAGAAGCAGTCTGACATGTAGCAATAGAGTGGCAGGAACTAGATGCAGACCGTATGGGAAGCTTCAGACAGATACAAGAAACATTTAGAGGCTTTAGCCGAGGGATCTGCCACCTAATAATAAATAAACACAGTAAACAGAGTAATCTAATCGTTCTGAAATGAAAACAATTCAGTAGAACCACCAATAGCCTTTTGCATCCACAGTAGATCCAGTTTAGAGTTCTTGTGAAGGTGAACATGTCTGGTTCAGAAATGATCCTTAGATCCAGAGAAGAAGAACAGACCGACAACCATCAGGACTGAACTGTAGTGAAAGGGAAGTTATTTCTCTAAAAGGCACAGTTGAGACTGATCTCCGTTTCTACCAGTAGGTCTGACATTTTTTTTAGCTTCCAAATGGAAAAATGGGACGGGTACCAGAATATCTTACCTACGACAAATAAAAGCTCACATGCATCCCTCTCCAGCTTAAACCCCACCTTCCAGGTGGAAGAGTTGGACCCCTTTGTGGAAATGTTTTTTATGAGCTGTATTCACCATCTGCTTTAAGGCATCTGGATTTGTGACGCCACAAAACAATTCATCTTTCCAGCTCAGACGTTCAGATGAGCCAATAAGGTTTTAAATGATTTTTAGGATCGGCAGCCAAATTCTTTAGGGGGAAATAAGCCAAAAGTTAAAGATGAATAAAAATAAAAGAAGAAAACAAAAACAAGTCATCCCAACCCCTCATTTAGCTCTCTTAGCTCTGTGTTTGAGTATGAAGTACAGATGATCTGCAGACCAGCTCTCACCTCGCTTTCACCTCCTCTTTTTTCACCGACATCCTCTCCTACTTCCTTTCTTCTCTTGTAACCAGACTCATGTGTTTGTACTGCCACATTTTTTTCCTTCTACATGATTCTCTAATCTTTTAACAATATAATGTACTTAACATGATATAACTCAAGATTTTTTCATTACAATGTCCTAAACCGCACGATACGGAATACGGATACGGAAATGTTTTATCCAAGGTGGAAACAGTATTTGTAGAGGTAGAACAGAGAGGTATTGAAAAAAAAAGCAAGTTAGAATTACAATGAAATCATTTAAACGCACAAAAAAATTATTAAAAGATTAAAAGCAAGATAAAGTTAAAATAGACATTGCAGATTTTAGTCATAGGTACATGGGAAAAAGAAAGTTTTTCCCATGTACATGAATTAGCTCCCTAAGAGCATGAATTAGCTGTTTAACATGAAGAATTGGTCTTTTTAGGGGATTACTGCAGCTGACGAACTTTCATGAGGGCTTCAGAGAGGCTCTGCCTTACTGGCTCAACCAGGCGTTCAGCACCACTCAGGACCGGGTGGAGAGGGCCGTGCAGGTGGATCAGGTAACACCTTACCTCTGTATCAGGCACGTTTCCTGTTAGAAGTTGCATCACCGTCTGATCCCGTCCCTGCTCTCCCTGCAGCTCCAGCCTCTGCAGACTGGCGCAGTGCCCATTAAACACAGCTCCTCTGCAGTGGACCTGGTGGCCTGCATCCAGCCCATCTGCCAGCTGTGGGAGCAGCTGTCCTGGCCTGACCCTGAAGAGGCCTTCATGCTCATGGTCAAACTCACCGAGGTTCGCCAGTAACACCCAGTCTGACCAGAATTAGTATTACATGTACTTTAGTGTCCCGCCGAGAAAGAAAATTTGTTAAATATAAAAACACAAATGTCATGCTTTGTGGAAACCACAGCAGTAAAATGTCATCGAACACAAACACGTTTTTGGTGACTGCTGTAACTGCAGCGGGATTAAGGAACGCACATATTTGTTTTTACCTTCCTAATTATTTTGCTTTTCTTTGGGTTCCCACACTTTTTGACCCACATCCCCAAGATAACATACCTGTCACCCCTCCCCCTGCAAAAACTGATTGTATCATTTGGTTCCTCCAACAGGATCCTCTAAATCTGAGGCTTGAAAACTGTGCTAGTCTTCATAAATAAGGATAAATGTGGATGTTTGTTGTCTTGGAAATGTTAGTGACTGGCTTTGGTTTTGGTGTTGTCAGGATGTTTGTAAGATCGTGGTGAGCTACTGCCACCTCCTGAAGGAGAGAGTCCGCTTGCTGTCTGAGAACTCTGACCACGGCTGCGCCATCAACATGGTAAACGCACGCTTCACTAAAAATCCTTCTAACTTTGTATTTCATGCACCAGTCTTAAATCCTGCCTTCTGGCTGCAGCTGTGTGTGGTAGTAAATGACCTGGAGCACCTGCGGTCAGTGCTGACCCGACTTCCCACTAAGCTGAACTGGGCCGGACTTCGAGATCGGACTCAAAACGTCATCGGGGAAAGCCAGTTCCACAACACGCTGCCTTCACAGCTTCAGCAAGCCCAGAGCGTCCTGGGCAGAGAGATCCGATCAGCACTAGACACGCTGGGGAAAAAGGTGTGAAAGAATAAACGATTGCCGCTTTCTCTATCAGCAGACTACATCTGTGAAAACATCTGTCTCTGCAGTTAAACACAGACATCGAGACTCACGTCAGAAACATGTCAACCAGGCGGAGGATTCCCTCCAAGTCCTCGGAGGATGTAAGTTATCATCCTACCAGTTTTTAACACACAGTCAGACATCTTTGCTTCACATCCATCCTCTTTTCCAGGCTGCTGCGCCTCTCATGCGCTACTTAGAGCAAGAGCTGCAATACATGAATGAAAACCTGGTGCAAGAGAACTTCAACAGGTCTGAAATGACTTTACTTGACATGAAATATTTTAAAAAGCTCCTTCTCTTTTATCTCTTTTGGCTGAAAGATGACACTGTATCACTTCCTTTCCTGTCCTCTATCCAGTCTTCTGACTCCCTTGTGGAATAACTCGGTGAAAATCCTCTACCAGGTGGCCATTCAGCATTCGCAGCCAGAAGGGCTGATGGTGTTCTGCCAGAGGCTGCTGTATACGCTGCAGGTTGGTCCGAAACCACTGAACCCAGTAGGAGCCCACCTGCTGCTGAAATGTCTTCTAATGTTTAGCAAATGCTTCATACTTTATCTTGATAAATGACAATTTAACTGTTTTTCTTTTTTTGACTGGTTTAACTTGTTCAATGTATGAAAACATCGGCTGTTAACCAGACACACTCGGTGAGCTCGTAGGGCTGATTTAACCAATGATCGGCCAAGAACTAATTTACTTAAACAGTCTGTTATTCAGATCATAGCAACGCTGGAATAATTTACCAAAAATAAAATTAAGAATTAAAAAATTCAATAAAATAAAAAATGTAAAAAAAGACATTAAAAAATTTAAAAAGAGGAATAATTTACCTAAAAAAGTAAAAATATATAATATATAGAATAAAATAAAAAATGTAAAAAACAAAAAACATTAAAAAAAAATGTAAAGAGGAATAATTTACCAATAAAGGTAAAATAAAAAGGGAATAAAACTAATAAAATAAAAAATGTTACAAAAAAAAGAGGAATAATCTATCAAAAGAACGAAGAGATTTATCCCGCTTGCATATACCTAAAGGGATACCATGTAACTTCTGACCCACATATATGTCTTATGTGAGTAATGATGTATGATTTCTGGGTTCAGTATGTAGCCCTCCGAGGGGGCTGCCCTCATCAGAAACCAGACATTATAAGTTTGCTGGAGTGGATCCGTCTCTCATGGGATCATGTGACCTGCAGCACGTTATTTTAGTGCTGGGATATAGTTGCTCCTGGCGATGCATCCAAGTATGTGTCCTGGCAGCTACACGTTCATAGCGTCTGTGGAGCGTAGCCCGCTTACATTGATTCGAGGTAACGTGTCAGGTGCGTGAGCTGCATTACTGATTTAAAAGCTAGCGGCCATCATGCACAGTTTTGGACATGTAAGTGCACATCGGCCGCGTATACTGCCTCTAAAGGTGACATGACCTTTTCTCTTTTTTTTCAACAGTAAAAGTGAAATAATGAATTCTTCTTCCTAAGTGGGAAAGTCCATTTTAGACACAAAATCTTTGTTGTTGTACAATGTGACCGGCAGTTTGACGCTTTCAGAGTACAAGTGCCACGGACTTCCCCTCCAGTATCGACTGTTTGGCCGCATTGTGCCTTCGTCTTTTGCAGCAAGTATATACATAGACGTAGCAGAGCATTGGTTTGTACGTTAACGTACACAGCAAGTATGTCCTAGCCCTTTATAAACACAAAGGGCTCTGCTTTGTGCGACTTTTTCCTCCTCTTTCATCTGACGTTTGTGATATCTGAAGGAAGAAGGTGAAAACGGCAGAAACTGCAGACAGTGTTGTCTGGCCTGTGGGAATGTTCCAGTTTAGCTCCCATAGTGGCCAAAATTTTTTTATTTATTAATACTGTATTTGTTTTACAATTTCATGGATTTTTTAACAAATTTGAAGTCTTGATTCTTTTGTATTTAACTGGGACCCTACCTCACTGGCACCCACCGTGGTACTGTAGTAGCTAATGAGCATCTCCACAAAAAAACTATGGATGAAAACTCTCAATTTTGATTTTATTCTAGTTGAATTCATCCAACTTTGGTTGAAAGTAAGACTCAAAATGAGACTTTGTAAACATTTGAAAGAAAAATCCCTAATGTGTAAATTTCAGTGCCTTGAGCAGTGCTTTCACGCTGAGGGAAACGGACTTCACCTGGATATACTCCACTCAGACGAGTACAAGGTACCTGCTCATTTCATTTAATGGCAGCAATTTTGTAAACTACAAATATGACTGAAAAGTTGGCCTCTGCCCGTTTTTCCAGACTCTAAAGGCGCACCTTACTCACAACTCGCTGAGCAGCCAACAGCTTGTGGAGAAGTTCCTAGACAGAAAAATATGGGAGCAGGTGAGTTGGAAAGAAAGTTCTCAAACCGAAAAACAACTCCTTCCATTCGGAGTACGGATATCAGATTATTTACTGATAAAGACATTTGTAACTTTGCGTTCTATATCACCTGTCGCTTAACACATTAATGAGATCTATACACATTACAAACTGCACAAACTGTGTGGATGGATGGCCTGAGATGACTTTAGGTCACACTTCAGCCTGTATATCTACCTTACTCTTTTTAAATCTAGACTGAAAGCTCACCTTTTATTTGATTTTATTTAAGATCCATTTATTAATTTTCTGTGATTTATGCTTTTTAAAAAATCTATTGTTCTCCAATTATAATTGTTTTACTCAGATTTTAGTTACCTACTTTATTCATTTACTTGTTTATTTTATTCAATTAATTCCTAATTTCTACTTTCACTGTTTGGGTTAGATTTTTTTTATTTGTGTAAAATAATTTTAAGTGTTTTCATGATAGCCCTGTTGTGTGTATATGTGTGTGAGGTGAGCTGGCTGGTTGACATGAGAACCCCTTTAGTTTATATATACTGTATATATATATATATATACAGTATATATATATATATATATATTTAGGGGTGTCACGATTCTCCCAATCTTCGATTCGATTCGATTCTCGATTTTGTT
>JAVQJG010065208.1:0-12861 GCA_036024015.1 Craterocephalus amniculus | reverse complement strand
TATTAAAGCCTTAACCATAAAGAAACTTACAAAGTATGTATATATATATATATATATATATATATATATATATATATATATATAATTTAAGTAATAATAATAATGATATTTATACTTATATAAATATTTTTTTTTTATTTATTTAGCCCAAACTGAAAACTACAATACACAATCCACCAAAACAGGAGTTGCAGTACATTTTGTCGAACAGATGATAGGTTCTAGACCACTAATACTCAATTCAGTCTTACAAGGTCTGCAATCCAGAAGGTTTTCAATGTATTTCTGCTTTAACACACCTGCATCAAACTAAATGGATCTGACAGCCAGTCAAGTTCTGCACAGTGGCTGAGTAATTTGAGTCAGGTGTGTTGGAGCAAGATTACATAGAAAACCTGCTGGATTGCAGTCCTCATAGGACTGGGTTGAGTATTCCTGTTCTAGACCATTTCTACCTACTTTTGTTTCTACGTTTATCTTTATATCTAAATGTGCCGTAAAAAAAGTATGTAGTAGTACATCTGTAAATGAAAAGCAAATTATGTTTAGGTAGAGAAAAATGTAGGTTCAGCACATTCATTTTTATATGAATGGATTTTATTTCTTTGTAGTTACCATGTTTTTAATCAAAGTTCAAGAATTTTGATTAAAAATTTTGGTGAAAGATGAAAAGTATGGCTTCAATTACTGGCTTGTCAGAATTGTCTTGTAAGCTAGTGATAATCGCAGGTCAAGTTTAACATCCATTGATTCTGATAAGTGCCTGAGAGGGGCATCTAAGGTATCTGGTATTGTCATTGTAAAAAATGATCATATATGTCTATTTGCTATTTGCTTTGCCAAGAGGAGCTTTTATGTTTATAAAAGCTTGCCTTGATATTAAGAATTAATTAATTAATTTTTATTATATATATTTTTTATTTCATTTGATTACTTGCTTGCCACTGAATTTACCAAACCGGTTCGTTCTCGATTCCATCCCTAATATAAAGGAATAATGACTGTGGCCGTGTGACTGTGTCTAGCATCTTACATTTTGCCAATACTCTTATGGCTAAGTAGTTTTAGCTTTAATTGATATCTTGGGTCAAGAGCTTTGGCCATCTGTATGGAGTCATCCTCTTCCCCAGTTAAGATAATGACAATGTCTTTATCAATATGCTTTGCCACTGTTTTAGTAACATTACCCCACCTTTCGGCCTCTTTCGTAAGGCACAGCATGTTGGAATGAGTTTAGTGCTGCGGTTGGAGCAGCTTCACAGTCTGGGTTGGAGCCTGCAGCTTAATGCGCTCTTCATCCTGCACTTCATGGCGTTGCTGCAAAAAGGGAAAGTGATTGGTCGTGCTCAAACTTTAAGTTGGAACCTGTTTTCGGCATTCTCGAAAAAAAAACATTACTCATTTAAAAACAGAATATATCTCCCGGCTTTACAACTTGTGCATGTTTCAATGTGCGAGTTAGGCATCAGTTATGCATTTGTCATTCATCCTCTCCCGAGTGAATGTGACAGCACCATGTCTGCATGATGCATCAGTCATTGTGAGCAAACATATTAAAAACAGCTGAGCAGTGTGCATGTAGGAGGGCTCTGTTTTACTGAACATGCGTTTCTCATGGCTCATGGGCTACAAGCAAAAAGGGGAAAAAAGAGAAAGTGTTTGGCATTACGAGATCACTAACCAGAGAGGATGTGCTCTGACTGTGCGCCCGTGTTTTCCGGCATTCCTTAAATAGGGTGTGACATTAAGCTGATGATTAAACCCCTTGAGGTTGACAGGTGAGGGACCAGGAGACAATGTAGCGCGGTTGTGAAAGACAGCTGACAACAGGGGAAGGAGTAAAGGAGACAGAGAAGGAGAAGGAGGAGACAGATGACAAACCTGCGAAAGAGAAGTGAGGTCACTGAGAGCAAGGATAGCAGGTTAGAGAAGGAAAGAAGAGGAGATGGAAAGACAAAGAGCGAGAGATGAGCGAGTCGATATATTAGATTAGAGGCTGCAATTGTTAGTAAGTCTGAACCCTGCTGCTGATGAAGCTTGGCTTTGTTTGCTGTGTGGTAATGGAATTAGCTTTTAGATGTAGTCATTCTCAATACCCAAATGCTGAAGACTTTCTTATTTACTACCACTGTGTCAATGAGGAGAAACACAAAAGCCAAGCAATGAGTAGCTGTCTGTTGTTGAAATGTATACGTTGGGACATGCACTTTGTAATTCAAAAATTGGAATCCAAGCTGGTATATTGCACAGCAGACATCATTTTGTTCCAAAAGATTGTGCTGACCTTGAATAAAAAAACGGTGACTGCATTATTTACCACACAATAGCAGCATGACATTTAATCATGCCATATAGGAGAGGCTGCAGAAAGCTAAAGAATAAGTTATTGCCATGTGTCCTGGGAACTTGTTTTGTGAAAGGTGGAGCAGATATGTTTTTCTAGCTCTCAGTAGCTTGGGAGCCACATCATGCAGTAGATGTGCAGTAGTAGTGTGATGGCCTCTTCTCAAGTCCCGAGTGTCTTTTTTCTGTCTCTATCGCTGTTCCTGGAGGGAGAAATAGTCACTTCATTCTTTATGAGCTGAAGGGAAAAGTCTTAAAACCAAGGAAAACCAAAAGATCTTCCATAGACAGCGCTGTTGGGTTAACACATCCTTTTAACAAATTATGTATTTTATCACTTTAAAGCTGTAAAGATGCTCAGATATGCAAGTGTAAGAGTGGGGGGGCGCAGGTGTGACGTGAGAGGGATGCGACAATGTGTTGGGGTTGGACTGGGTAGTAAAAGAAAGTTTGAATAAACGGAGTGTGTCTGGGTCTGCTCCAAAAGTGTATGTTCCCGAGTTTTTGTCCACCGAAGAGAGTCGCCACAAGCCCTGTGCAACTCGCCACGCTACACAAGTGTTGTTTTAATGTCAGTGTGTACTCTTTGGCAGCCTAATACATCCTTTGTGTCACTGTCACACAAAATCCCTCCAACTGAGCTCCTGCTCCATGTGTAGAATAGTACATTATGCTCTTCAGCAAAGGAAAGTGCAGTGTTTATGTAAAAGTTTAACATATTTTAACAGTCACTGATATATTTGAAAATATGAATATATAAATGCAGATCTAACAAAGCTTGTGGTACAATAATTGTACAATTTATTGGGGCACAATAATTACAATAAAGTTGGATAAGAATTAAGAACAATGTTTATGAAAGACTTCAGTGTTGTATCGAGGCTGAATGGGACATAAAGGATTTTGAGAAAAAAGCCTGAGTGCTGATGTTGGTCATTGGCTTGGAGAAAGCAGAAGTCTGTTAAGCTTCATCTTGGGGAACAGGTTCAGGTGGAGTTTGGAGGGAAATGGGATGTGCTCATAACGCGAATGAAAACAGAACTGGCATTTATAAAAGGATGGCCAACAGACAGTTAGGCTGGGAGAGAGAGAGCAGGGTGACCACTGAACCAGAGCTGTGACATTATAATCAACATGGAGGCAGCGTGGGAAAGAAAGGAAAGACAGCAGAGGAGGCTAGAGACAGACATGGATCAGTTGTGTCCCACTGACCGTCTCCTGTTGAAGTTTCATTTGAATATAAAATCCACAAGTCGTTTCCTGTTACATGCTGGCTGCAGGGGTCGCCTTAACGGAATATTTTCCTGCATTGACTGTTTTTTTATAAAAAGTGACGGTATTCACATCACGATCACCTGATAACAAGTGAACAAATTAATTAATTTCAGTGTGGCTTCACTCGGACAAATGTCACAATCCCGAATCCTGTAAACGCCCCGGTGTTCACCATGCTTGCGCTCCGTTTTGGTTCAAGCGCGCCCCTTTAGGAACTTATTAATCGACACACACAGGAAGGCGTCTATCAGAGCCAAAAGTCCCAAACCTCATGACAAACGTGTCTGCAGCAAAACCACGTGAGACATTATATTACACACAAGCAGCAGCAGACCAGGAGAAAGGTGTGAAAATGCGTTCAGGCCAGAGCAGGTGAACTGTTAGGTGCATTTATTCAGTTTAATTCTTCACAACTACTGCAGCCAGTCAGTGGTTTGGTCACTGGTAATGAAAATTACATCTACTTGATGTAGCCTACGGTGTAGATTGTCTGTTTTCCTTGTTCGGACTGAATTAAAAACAAATTAATTTAATTGTATATTATTATTATAAAAAAATAGAAGTGACGGGTAAAAAAAGATTATTACGGGATTTTTATGAAGCCGTCAGTAAAAATGACGGAAAACATACATGTCTAGTGCGACTTCTGGCTGGCTGACTAGGATACTTTGTCCAGTGCTAGCTAATGTTGGCTACAGTGACAGTATGTTACCACAAACCACCGTACACGTTTGGATTTACGACTAGTTGAAAGCCCCTGGCCGAACAACTAGTGGCACCGCGAAAATGTAGATTTTTCAGGTTTGATTTACTGGCATGAATGGTCTGTCAGTGTGATGCTGGTATTGTGCGCACTTTCATCTAAACAAAAAAAAAATCCTTGCCATTTGAGCGAGAGCTTTTGTTGACATAAATACTACATAACCTGTGCAGTTGAGAAAGTGGAAGCAGCAGTCGGATGCCGACTGGTAGCAAGTGGGTTTGCATCTCTGTGTGGCAAAATAGACTGTGTGACACATGGATACTCTAGTCTGAAGTTGTTACTGCCTGAATCAGAGGTGGAACAGTATAAATGTCTACAATCTAGCTCTCGTAAATGGTAAATAAAAAAAATCAGCTGGTGTTGGCCCTGTCTCGAGTACGTCTCCCCTGTGCAGTTCCCTGATGTGCTGTCAGCTGACAGTGCTGCTGCTACTGCAGGAACAGATTGCAACCATTTAATCCCATTTGGGGACCATTTTTTAGGGGTGGGTAGTGGAACTAGATTTTATAACCAGGTCCACCAGCCTGAACAGGAAAAAAATATGGTCCCTTTTTATTAATGTCAACTAATATCTCACATCCAGAGAAAGGGAGGGTTGGTAGGTGTATGTGTGTGTGTGTTGGTGTGAGTGGTCTTGGAGAGCTTATGTGGACCTGTTATTACTGCTGGGTTGGGTCCAAACTGCAGATTGTCATCTGCCTGTCAGGTCTTGTGTTGCTGCTACTTTGAGTTGTGTTTGATTTTTTAAAAGGGTTGTTTAGGGTCTGTGTCCCTTCCGTTCACTCTATATTCATTTCAGACATCCAAATTAAAAAATAAAAGTTGAGCCTTTTTGCTTATTAGAAATTAAAAGAAAGGACAGTTTTGTTTTCCATCTGTTTTCCGATTTGTGCACAAATGAAAATTGAAAAAATGGGAAAAGTGCTTTTGGATCTGATTTTGGATTTCATATATGAGACAGCAGAGTGACCGGGAAGTTTTTTTTTCTCCTACAAACTTTATGGCCTTATGCACTAATTACAAGTGCAATCGCAACAAAACAAGAGGGGGAAATATATTTTTTATTAAAAGTAAAGTAGGAGTCTTTGATATTAGACTCTTCAGGAAGCTGCATGCACTACGTTGACCAAACTTTTAACCTAAAAAAAAATGTGATCTGCTCGGTTTCCTGTCACATCCCTCCAGAGAAAATCCTGGGACTCTACCACACTGAACTACCAGGTGGGCCGTTATTTTTCATCCACAGCTGAATTCATCCCCTGAATAAGTACTTTGCAGGCTACATCCCAATCAACCAGCGGCGCATACGTTGGAGTAGCTACGCTTCCCTGTCCACATCCCCCACATAAATATTGGCGAGGTAAATCATTTATATATGTGCACCTGGGATTTTCCACTCTACAGATACAGATCAGAGAGACAAACATGCAGCATCTCAAAGTTCGTTCTTAGTAAAAAATTTTATTTTTCTTCACTCTCCTGCTAATTATTTAAGTGGAAACACGCAAAAATGTGGCAAACAGTTCTCTGGCATTGAGGAAACACCAGAGTGCACATTTCTGTGCTTATTCGGTGGTGTAAATAGCCTACCAGATTTACTCTGACTCGCAGAAACCCAAGCACGTCTGGTCAGATCGACTCAGATACTGTAGCCTACAACCAACGTTGCTTCCGGCTCACCTGGTAATATTAGATATTAAAACATTCATAATTTTTTGTATTTCTGTTTTAAAGATCTTCGATTCTTGGTATTTTGAGGGTAATATAAAAGTTCTTGATAAGAAAAGGATGCCAAATCCGATTCTACGATTCTACGTGATTAAAAGGAAAACAGCCTTTTTGTTAATTTTTAATATATATTTCACATATCAGAAAAAGGATAAAGGCCAGACTTTTATGTTTTGATTTGGATGTCAGAAATGAAAATAGAGTGAACGGAAGCTATACGGACGGTTTAGATTTTCCTCTCTCACTACAGTTTCAAATTTTGACATTAAAGACCCCCTCTGTAACTTTTCAAGCATGAAACTCTGTTTTTAAGACTCATTCGATGGCACAGTGAGATCTTCTGTGTGCATGTCTGGAGCCACTGTTGCCCTTTGGAGTCCTGCATCTGGGGAACCACTGCATGATGTTGCAAGAGTTTTGCTTTGTGCACATGTCACTTTTTAAACCAGAAATATAAAACACACCGGCTGTTTTGAACGCGCTCCAAAGTGGATTCAGCAAAGAAACGTTAGAAGACATTATCAGAGGAAGACAGGAAACAAAAGAGCAAGAGACGGGGATGGGGATAAAAGTCAAGATAAGACTCTTTTTTACTGTCTGGAGAGAGCTCACAGTACAGAATGGATGCAAGATGGATGCCAAATTAGCCGCTGATAGGGAGCGCATCACTGAGAAAATGGCAAAAAGGAAACAGTAACTTCTTCAATGTAAAAGAGAAAATGTGCTGATCTTCTGACATGAAACATTTGTGCTGTTTACAGAATAGTGATTTGTTTTGGTTCTGGCTGAGCAGCTATCTGGTTTCCCAGCTTTAGCAGCGTGACAGATGGATGCACTGATGGAGCTGCACTACATCTCATCTGAAAAAACAGTTTGAGCAAAGTTGACTTAGGTAGGAAACAGTGATTTAGTCCAAGTGGCAGCAAACTGTCACTGAACTAGCTCACTTAGTTGACTTTCAACTTAACGCTGTTAATGTTTATTCCATTTTAACAGAATTACTGCTTTTTTAATGTGCTAAAGATTTAGCAGGATTTAGGAGTGAGATCTGAGGTTTGTTCTTTGTCTGTGGGGACCCCAGAAACTGTTTGGAGCTCTTTGTATCGTATTTGTAAAAACAGCTGTGTTGGCACATTGACTGATAAATTCACTTTCACCACAGTAGTATGTACAGTTGTAGAGCAAACACAAGTTGCATTTTACCCTTGCCCATGACCGAGAACCCAAAATGCTTTAAATCCATCACTTGCCCTTAGAAGTGGGATAGTGAAATCTGCTTTAGGAGAGGGTACCAAGGTCCTGACTCTCATCCCAACGACTTCACAGTAAGCTGTCAAACACCCTAGTGCATACTTAAGTTCACGGTCATGTTCTCAATCCTGTCCATGAAAATCACAAACACAACTGGTGACAAGCGGCAGCCCCAGTGTGGGCTAGCACCGTTTGGGAATATGTTTTACTTCTTGCCAAGGATGTTGACACAGTTCATTCTTGGATTATGTAATGATCATCTGGCATGTGCCAGTGGCTCTGATACCTTGTTCTCCCATAATGCTCCCCGCAAGACTCCCAGGAGGGATACAGCACAAGCATGTGAGGATTTTACTACACACAGCTGACACAGAGAACAAAAAGGCTGTGACTTAAAGCAAAGCCTCAGATCCAACTATGTGCACCAGTAAATTTAATCCTGGATTAAGAAAACCCCCTGCAAAAAAGAGAAAAAAACAACAACTTGGTTTGTTAATAGTAGTGTGTGAAAAAATTCAGGCCAGGCTTATACAACAGGACATGGAACATTCTCAGTTACATCATCCAATGAGAAAATGTCAGCAAATATCTGCTCTGACGCAAAACCAATCCCTGATCTAAGAGTCAGGAGTTCTTCTGTCTTCTCACACATGCACACAGACACATCTTGTGTACTTGTGCGACCACAGTTATTGCTTATTATGCATTATTTTAAGTATTTCTGAACATCGCATCACACGCATGCTATGAATAGGATATATGTTACTTCAGTTTCTGAGGCCACGCTTGTTGAAGGATCTAGATTTGTTGTGGATGTGCTTCTTGGGCTGGACAGTGGTCTCTGCAGGGCAACAGTGCCATTCAGAAAAGAAAGAGACTGACTGGCAGAGATCAAGAGAAACATCAGTTATTAGTAGCACTTGATCAGAAGTGTAAAAACTGAAAAAGTAACTGCTCTGGGTTCGTGGCTAATGACAGATACCAGGTAGCCTCTGCCTATGTGCCAGCATATAATGTACTCATTTTGCTGTTCTTTTCGGTAAGCATTACAGTATATATTATAACTGGAACTGAAGTCTTAGGGGAAGCTGGAATGTCATAAATACAGATTTTCAGTACATGGTGCATTTTTGTCAAAATTAATCCATAATGTTTCAGCAGTTATTGTTCTCACTGCTCCAAATGTACAAATTACAGCAAATTCCTCCCGGGAACACATTCTTCCTGTCTAAAATGAGCGGCAGTCATGACAGTTTTTCACCCAAAAATAAAGGTGTTGAAGTCCCATCTCTTTACATGGAAAAAATGCACCCTGGCATGAAAATTGCAGACTTGATGTCTTTACAGGCTGCACTTTTTTTGTTTGAAACCCACACAATCATAAGTCATGAAAATGAAGATGTTCAAAGAAATCTAGAAATTAAACCAACTCTGTAAATCATAACCTCTTTGTTTCACTTATGTGATGTAAGGCATTTTATAATGACATAATTACATGACGTGAACAAGTGAAATGTTATAAAGAGCCATACTCTGGAAGTCTGTTATTATTTTAACCTGTGAGTGGATGCCTGTATGTCTCAGAGAACAAGCCTGATATGAATGAACTTTTCAGAACAATTATTTCCTGGAACTAGCATGCTCACTGTAAAATGACATTGTTCTGGCTTCATCAGGAAACAAATGAAAAGTGAGAGCCAAATACACCCTGTGTGGACTTCAGTAAAACACAACATTCAGGTGTCTGAAGATGGGCTTCATATATCAAAATCATTGCTTCAGGAGACATGACATTATTAGAACTACATTAAAATTTCCAAACATTTCTTATTTCATACCTTTGTCTGTCTGTAAGACACTGTCTAAACATTGTAACTGGTTGAAGGTAAATCCTTGTTCATGGATGAGATTTGGCTGATGAGCGCTGCTGTGAATCTGTGGCTCATCAGAGGAAGGTTAAGTGAGCATCTGTTGGTCACATAGCATATGGCCATTTGGCTGTGCTGGAGCAGGGCGGCGGGTGGAGGCCATTTCTATTTATCTAACAGGACCTTGTAACATATCCTGCTCAGGTTTCATAAAGAGGGCTGCAGCCAGACATCCTGAATGGATTGACAATAAGGAAAACCAAACATTGCTGTTTCCATATAGATTGGTTTTATTGTCACGTTTCATCTACCTTCTGATTCTAATCTGACTTGAATTAAGGAATTCATGTGCATCAATTCCACAGGAGAAGATTTTATCTAACATAGAGGAGCAGCATCTTTATTCAGTAGGACTGATCTGATATCGAAAATGGAGGCTTTTAAAGAAGATATTACTGACATATGTTCAAAGGAGCAATGCTATGCTGTGGCATTTCCATACATACATGCACAATGTCGGCAGAAAAGATGTATAGCCCTGCTTCTAATCAGCATGTGATTTTTGTCCTCCATTCACCATTCCTTGTTGTCATTGTTTCTTTAAGATTTACAAATCTTCTCTTTTCTCATGTGCCATATGTGCTAACAGATGTTATCGTCTTTGCCCAGAGGAGGAAGACAGATGACCTGTCGTCACAACTGAAGCTGAGAAATTGTTTGCATTTTCTCTTCCTTGTCTTGTTTTTTCCATGTGATGGAGAAGCCGTCACATTTGCATTCTTTACCAGTTTCTGCTCCAGCTGCCTGCGCCGTAACAACAGCTTACTCCCTTGTGTAAGAAGGGTTGGTTTTTTAGGAGTGAAGAAACATTTTAGATTAGTGAAGTAAGCTGGCTGCTTGCTGTCTTCACTGAAATATGTTGAATGGAAAGCTCATCACGCTTCGTCACCTCGAATACAACACCATGAAGCAATGACAGAAGTATTTTACTGATCCGATTATTAACAAAGACGGGAAAGCACTTCCCCAACAACCTCAAAGCTGCGTTAATATACCACAATCTCCCAAGCATTCTTTTTGGACACCATGCCAACATTACAATTAAACCACAGCTTGCTTTATTTACAACAGCATCGCATTTAATTAATGTGCCTACAATTCAACATCCAGAGAACCCCTCAAGAAAAGAAGTGCCGCTTTGCTTAATTACTGCGAAAATTAAATTTTAATAAAGCTAACATAAGAACTCTACATGCAATCAGGAAGCCATTAAATAGATGAAGGTAATCCTGCAGGACTGGTGTAAAATTAGAAATCAGCTTTGACACAAAAAACAAAGGAAACAGCAGGGCCAAAATGGATATTTGATTAAAGCTTGCTTGGATTCACAGAACAGCGCCAAAAGTTTATTTTATCTATTTATTTATTAGTTTTAATTTATTGGTCTTTTTTTTCTTTTGCAACTTTCAGAAGAGAAATTATATAAACTGAATCTTTTTGACTATTATTAGATAACACAGCTGTTTATTTTCTCCCAGAAAGCATGGGAACTATGTGAGAATAGTAGAGGTAACAGTATCATTGCCTTTTGTTTTTGCTTTATATTCTGTACTGCAAACATAACACATTGCAACTCAGTAACAGCAAAATCACCTTGTGTGACTTCCATCACATGGCTTGTTAAAAATGGCTGTGACACTAAGAACTTACAGTACATGTGCATCATAACAATTAGCAGACCTAATTTAAATCAGAGTGGGCTGAGTTCACTGAAAAACAAGCATTTTCAGACAGGACAAAGCACTGGAAGCATTGTAATCCTCATTTTCTATATGAGTTTTGCTTTTGGTCCACAGTTGCATTCAACCGAGCTTGTTTGAAATCAGCAAGACAAGTGAAAAAAAAGAGGCTGATTGCTAAAGGCGCTTTGCCACTGTTGTCTCACAGCTCTGCCAAAAACTCACTGTGAGTCATTGCAAGTGATTGTGTGGCGCAGGAATGACTGTTAAATCTTAGCCATTGTTAGCACAAACAAAGTATTCTGATTTGTTTAATGTCCTACCGTGATGAACAAAGATGTGGTGAATGAAACATCTCAAGTAGGCAATTGAATGTTATGCATTTAATAGTGTAAAGGGATTAGGCTTTACTTTTTGCTGATATGGCTTCTAATGATCATAGATCATAGCATCGTTTCACGATATTCTACTATGAATTATGTGATGAATAAAATGCAGAGGTGTTGTGTCCTAAATAATTTATATTTCATATTTAATTTGACAGAGTTCATCTGATTCACAAGAGAATGAAAAGTAATTCATCAGTAAGCATGCTGTAATGATCTTTTAATGAGGTGGAGGCATTAAGTAGCATTTTAACATCCACTTTCAGCCCCGCTGACAACCATGCAGTGAGCCTAAATCAAAGAAGCTGGAATAAAAAACTTGAAATAAAAAGTCCCATGTGGAAACATGCAGTTGAAAAGGAAAACTAATTATTAAATACATTAAACATGGTAAATAGATCTATGAAGGACAAAGGCTGAGTCGCATTTAAAGCAGCAAAATTCACTCGGAAATATGCTTATGGCAGCAAAGTCATTGAAATTCAGTGGAAATTCTGCTAATGGATAATTGCAGGCTTCTTGGCAGTGCTGATCTTTGAAGAAATGGAGAGTGGGAATGAAGTAAGCTTAGATCTAAGATATATTTAGTAAGCACTGTCTTGCTAACTCTTTTGCCAGAGCATGTCTGGTTCATTATAAAACTGTATGTAGTACAAAATAGCAGGAAGAAACTTGTTATATAGGGTGGAATTATCCCCTGTAACTGGCAGGTTACCACTTTGCCTGATGGACCCTGTGAGCAGCCATATCACCAAACTCAAGTCCCATCTGTCAGTCAAATATTAGGGCCAATGAGCTCTGGTTGGTGAGAAAGAAGAAAAAGTTTGAGTGGAAATCAATAGTGCATGCAGTGCCATGGAGAGTGATAGGGAATTGTTGGGTTGGAGTTAAGGAGGGGGGGTCAGTGCAATCAGAGGATGATTGCATTTTCCAAGATACTTTACAAGAGATTTATCATAGACACTGTTTGAAAAAGGTATGCTGTTATTTTATTGCAGTGAAAGAGAAAAATATGCTGTGTTGTTTAAATCCCAGCTGGAGCCTTCTTCTACATAAATTGTTAATCAAGACATTCAACAGTGGCGAGAGACTTCAATGAAACATTAGTAACAGTTAAATGGGAAAGCATTTGATGTTTTTATGCATATTATTATGGTAATATAAAGAATCCGTCTTGTTTACATAATTCACCTTTTTAGAAGTTTACATGTTGATATGAATAAGATAAGACTAAATTGTATAATTCTAAAAGCCATACTGGAAGTTCATTAAAGGCCCATTTATGTTCCCTGACGGACGTAATTTGGGGCGTCCGTTCCAAACGTCTTCATGCGTCTTCATGCATCGCTGCCTTCATACTTCCAACACACCATGAACACTTGTAGAGCCTTATTTCAAAAGCTTGTGCAACTTCTAATGTTTTTTTCGCTGTCTTCATTCTTCTTCTATGGTTTTCTTCTTCCTGTTTGTCTGACCCCGCGGTTTCCGGTGGTATTACTCCGTCGTCT
>JAVQJG010065180.1:0-15552 GCA_036024015.1 Craterocephalus amniculus | reverse complement strand
GACCAATCACAAACAGCGACATTTGAAGGAGACGGGTCAACCGTCCCTTCTGAGAAACAGTTTCTGTATTAGTCTTGGCCAGACTATATGCTCGCATTATAGTCGCGATAGCCAGGCTAACATAGTGTCCCAATTTTTTTAAAATTGAGGTTGGGTATATAAAGATGAATAAAAAGTGTAAATAAAAATTTTAAGATGATGATCATGGACAAGCTACATTAGAAATTACATTTAGGCTGCATCTACACACTTCAGAAGTGTGAAGTTTTTTAAAAAGGGGTTTCTGAAGTTTAAAAAGCTTCTTTCCCATCCAGATATCACACTGACCGACCTCTTTAATTATACAACCAGCTAAATTTGTCATAGATGTAAGCCGACGCTAATGATGGTTATTTGAAAGCAGCTTTTTCTCCATCTCTTCATTTTATGATAGAGTTTTAGAGGGCATCTGTCTGAAGAAGATCATGGTAAATACTGTTTTAAATCATTTGCAGAAGTATTTGTTTTACACAATATAATGGGCCTTGCCGTTAAAAAGCTTTTCCAATGACTTTGCACATAGCTCTCATTGCAGTGTTTATATTTGCCTTTGCAAATAATCCAAACCTCTTTATTGAGTGTTATCATGATCAGCTTTGTGCCAACCCTATTTAGGACTGTAACAGACAAGCTCTTTGTATGCAGCCGTCAGATTGGTCTGCCAGAGAGTCGGGCGGTTGCTGTGTTTTAGCTCTGAAGAGGCAGGAGTGTGCGCTTAACCCGGCACTTCACCTGTCAGGTGAGGGTAGGATTTCGACAGAATGCATCCGACAGCTGGAAGGAGGTTTCTGAACCTAGAGAGTTATGGTGACCATTTCTGAAAAAGCAAACAGCTGATAATGGCCTGCAGTAGCCTCGATAAACTGTTGATTAAAGATAAGTGTCAGAGTACTCGAGTAATAATACAAACAATTGAGACCTGTTTGTTTTAAACTGCAATATTATTTCCCGTTTCTCACCATATTATCACTTTTTGAGGATCAAGACATGGTTTTGAGTTTTAGGTGAAACTCAGATTTGATATCTATGTCAGGGAAGCCTTTGAGAAATTCCTTTGAGAATGTTTGTTAGTATGGCTTAGAAGAACTGCCTTTTGGCATCAAAAGCCGAAAATATTGACTCTGAACATTTTAATTTTTCTATCATTCATCATGAAAAAATTAATTTGCTTGTTAAACTAAATTGTTTTCTCAGATCAGAATTCTTAAAGTTGATTTAATCTAATTGATCCAATGAATCTAGAAAGCATCTTTTAAACATCATAACATTTAAGCATCATAACTAAATTAAAACTTAAATATCTTCTGTTAACAGTTAAAAAAACTAATGCAATGATTATTTATTAATAAACTATTTTTATGTATCATTTCAAAACTTATCCTCTTACATGATTAAAATTCCCTTAACATGAACATGAAAAGGCCAAAACGTTGAGACGTAAAAATATGGTCACAATTCTGGATTTATCTCTACAAAGGTAGAACTATTACAGTTTTAATTCTGGTAACCTATGCCTCTTCTCACTCTTTGTTCCTTCATCATGAATAAAAGAAGCTCTGGGAAAGTGATTGTTTGCATTGATGCTTCATTGATGGACTTGCTGGATGTCAGAGCCAATTGCTCGGTCTACATCGGCTTTGTTTACTTACTGTCTTGTGTGTGTGTGTGTGTGTGTGTGTGTGTGTGTGCGTTTGCGGTCATAGGCACCCTTCCTTAGCATACCAGCCATTCCCCCGGTACCTGGGAAAGGGTCTGTTCTGCTTCATCGGTGTATTTTTAGTTCCTGAGAAGCAGCTGTCTGTGTTTCTTTCTGCACAAGCTGCCCAGCCGTCTGTTGCCAACAGAATGTGGTGTGGCTGAAGATGTGACACAGTTGCTTGCTTTCTCAGGCGCACATTTTCAGATTAAAGCGACTTATGCAGAATCGGCTGTAGGTTAGTGTGATTTCAGCAGTGACGTATGTAAGGTGATGATGTAGTCTGTCTTAAATCTGTTTGGCTGCAAGGTAAGCAACTTGTCCCAGGACCAGCCTCCTGTGGTTTTCTCACATTTTGACTGTCTGAGTGACGTTGGCCCCAAGGTTTCATTTGGACAAATGACCCGACTGGAGTTGAGAAGCAGTTCAAAACCTGCTGAATCTGAAATTACATGGAAAACTAGGATTTGTTGACGTCTTCCCCCACATAACAAAAATAATAAAATGCTCAAGAGAAATGTTTACCTGCTCAACGAAACATTTGTCCCTTTTGATTTAACTGAAGTCAGTCTTTTACTATATATACCAATACCAGTTCCTTCCCTATTCTGGTTTAAAAAGGATTACCAGTCATGAGCCCCAATGCCCTCCTCCAAAACCCAGATGACCACAATCCCCGCAGACATCTTATTCCTGTAAAACAGAGGGTTTTGGCCGAAGGCAGAAGCTGTGATTGGATCGAAATATAGTGTTCTATTTTGTTTTTTTTTTAGCTGAAACTGAGTATATTTCATCACCCAGATGCTGGTATCTAATAGAACTTGTAGTGTAGTTTTGTAGTTAAAATAGTTTTGACCAGCAAATTTAGTTGCTTTGGCCTGAAAGGTCATGCTGCATTTCATCCCACTTAAAGTCATTGAAAGACTTGCTGCTTGTCAGGAGGAGGCCATGCAGCACTTGGGTTCTTGGAGAAACAATAACCGGGTTAGTTACATACGTATGTGGCTGCAAAAAAGTTAGCAATAGATGGATCATCCGACTGAGATCTCTGAAGTGTTACCATGTCAGCTGACAGAAGGTTTGTGTGTGTTTTGTTTGTTTTGCTGCAGGGGCAGAAAAATGCCGGCTTTGACGTGCTTTACCACAACATGAAGCATGGCCAGCTGGCAACCAAGGAGCTCGCCGAGTTTGTCCGAGAGAGGTAAGCTTTGTGTGGGAGGCATCGATGTAGAGAAAGATGCAGGACTGTGCCAAGGATGAGCTAAATACTCGGGGTATAAATGAACTTTTGAAGTTTGTGAACTGCTATCCTGTAAACTGTATTAAGATGAGACATCTGCGGAATATGCATGTGTCATCTGCCAACTACTAGGTTTTATTATTCTTTAACAGATTTTTAGCTGGCTGTTTCAGGACCCATATTTGTTTAGTACAGACTACAAACACTGGAATCAATAAATGATCTACAGACCAACTTCATAAATCAGCTCGTTGGCAATTGTTCGACACACACATGTTTGAGTTTAATGTTAAAAAAACATGGCATGCAAAAGCATGTGATATAAAGTTTGAATGAAGTGAAAAAGTATCTTGCATATAGTTGCTGCTGGCTACTATAACACTCCTTTTCTGATTGGTCAATTGTGTATCTGTCGGATGGGAATATTTAAAAAAATGTCCAAAAATTTTGGAATTTTGTCTCTAATGTGAGTATTCCCATTGACTTGTCATTGATTCACTAAAGATTATTTCATGCAGATTATTTAGAGTAGATGTATAATGGCTTTTACTAATGCTTGGTGAGATTTCAGCGTATAAACAGATTTGAAAGTTGCCTGTGTCGCTTTCACCCAAAATCAGCTTCTCTGAGATTTTTTAATGATTTTTGGTCAGGTAAAATCTGAGAATGTCTTTAATATTCAAGAAAGAATTATGTTGCATTAATATATGTCAATGGATCTAATTAATTCAGAATTTCTGCTCAGTTTCCTTTCTCAGGGTGTCATTTTATTTATTTTCTATTCTTTTCTAATCTTGCATGCATGTTCCTAGAGTTGACGGTGGTCTGACAAATAGTTAAAAATCTGGATTTCTTTTCTTCCCTCTTAAACACCGCTGAGCTTCAACATTTCTTCTTGTTTTCACTTGTTGATTTGTTGGCGCCATGTTACATTTCCACAGATGTGTTGTGAGATTCAGACTTTGATAAATTCCTGTTGTGTTAATAAAATGAGATGCCCACACACACCTGATTGTGCTGTTTATTGAAAACGTCTGATACTAATTCAGATTTCTAATGAGCTTCTAAATTCATATGCTTAAAGTGGATTATTCTTAAATCAATGAACCAGTGTATTTTTGTCTCATTCATTTAAGTGAGTTCTCTTTAGATGCTCTGAGAACTTGTGTGGATAATCTGATCCTGTTTTTGTTCATTTTAGGAATAAATAGAGAGATTTTACCTTATTGTTTGTTCATTTATTTTTAACTAGTGTATCAAATAATCTAACCTTTAAAATTGTTATCAATTTCAAAAACATTTATATATGGAAAAAATGGTGTTTGCAGGTTTTTTGTTTTTTTATTGGCAAATCAAAATTAAAAATATTTTCCTACCTGGTTATGCTAGCACAATATGGTTATGCTAGCACAATATGTTATATGTATGTTTTTTTTTAGTTCCTTATCCCAAACATTTCTCTGACATCGATCGAACAAAGCTTGTACTGCATCACACACAAAACTCCAAGACACTTTCGTTTAAAACAAACTAAAATTTTTATGGCATAGTCAAAGTGACCACATTCCAGCCTTCTGGCTTTCATCAGGGACTCAAACAGATCGGAGTTCAGCGGGTTTAAGGTTTGATGTATTGTTTGACTAGTTTTGTGGGTATTTTGTGGTTCAAATGAGAGCATCCTGACATATTAGCTTATGCCATCTCTTGGTGTAATCAGGTATCCATGTTTGTAGTTCTTTTGTAGTTTTTTTCTGTTTCATCAAATCTTCTGACTCCCTGACAAAGGCCAGTGGGCTGAAACGTGTTGTGTTTTTAAAGGTCACTGTGACTGTGCCATTGTAACAAAGGCATATTAGTTATTTATAAAGGAGAGTGCTATATAGTCTTATTTACCCTTTCCAAAGATTACCCCAGACAAGAAAGGATGATTACAGGAAGCTCAGAGGGGTTCTTGCTTCTCCCGGTTGTCTGTCATTCAGAGACACAGTTGTAAAAATCCAGACACAAATATGGCAGCTGCCATGTATGTGGACCCACAGCAAGTAGTTATTCATGGCTTATTCTAAGAGAAAAAAAATGTATTTTTAAGTAAATGGATACCTCAAGAAATGCAGTTTTTAATGATACATTTAATTGTTCTGTCATTAATAATTAGATTTTGTTGCATGCTGCACCTTTTAAGTGAATACATTGTTGTATTGAAAACTATCTCTACACCGAGGGGAGCTTCCCACAGGGGTTTGTACTCGATACTGGGAGTCAACACACAGAGAGCACACTGTTAGCCCGCTGATATAATCCTGACATTGATTCAGAGAGCTTGCACACATTCCTCATAGGGGAAATACACTTATCTGCCCGGACAGCAGTGGACAACAAATCAGCAGTCAGGAAATGAAATGGTCACTTTTTATCCACTGTGGGTAAAAAGTGTGATCCAGCAGGACGAAGGAAAGGGAGCTACGCTGACAATTTTCCTGCATGTCTCTCTCTCTCTCTCTATGCTTTTTAAAAGGTTGTTTTGAAATATAAGGGGCACAAATGAAATGCTTGGATTTGCTTCCCTCTGAGTCATTTTTTGAGTTAAACATTGAGTTACTCATGCAAGTTCACTAACTTATTGTTTGTTGCTTTTGGTTTGTCTGTTTTTTTTTTTTTTAAAGTGACAAGATCAACAGCATCTCTGCTGTCATGTCTGAAAATTAGGTCTGTCTTGTTCGGGGTGAGACGATGTCAGGGTGAAAGGTTGGCTTTACCTTATGGTTGAGACCGTTAGATGGGTTACTCAGATTCAGACACTTAAAATGATGAAGACCGATGTAAATAAAAAAAGTAGACGTCAGCCTCCAGAGTCTCAGAATTCACCCTTGTGAGGCAGCATGTGTTGAGCAGCTGTGAGCCTGTAGGAAAGGTTTTCCTCCCAGTCCTGCACACAGGGAGGCTACATTTGTGCACACATTAGAAACATGCTTACAAGGGAGCATGTTTTTCTACTTTATGAATATGTTTGTGTGTCTAATGTGGCAGAAATGCATTTTTAAAAGATTTGTTTACTCCTTTCTGATACTTTCCTGCAGGGTTTGTTGCACAGGCCTGGTTTCCACTTGCCGGCTCTTGAGGTTAATTAAACATCATCCGAATGGAACTTTGGGGTTACCAGCGGGCATGAAGTCCATTACCCTCCGCTGTTTCTGTGTTACTGCTCACACTCAGTCCAGGTTGTTAAAGATGTGCAAACCTACAGTGATTGGTCTGTCCATCAGTGCTTGACAGGATTTTGCAGCTTGAACTCTGAGTCTATTTTAATCCACTTAAACTGTGTTGCATCAACCGTTACTTCTACAGTATGTCTCACCTACTGAGCACAAGCATTTTCTAATGCTTATAACTTCTAGCTTTAAAGTAATTTTTCCCCTCCTTTGGTATAGTTTGAATTTTATTTTTTTACTCAGCTTTTTGGACCAAAACTTAAGATATTTAGATCTTAAGAATCGGTGAAGAAAGTAACTGCATTATAGCTACAGCTAATCAACATCAGTATGGTAATAAAGTCAAACTAGACAAAAATAGATGATAATTAAATCTTAACATTTGAACCCATATTTGTGGCACTTTCACCTTTAACACAACCATTTCTAATCAACATAAATAAGAGTTTGCCTGTATGCTCTCTGTTCTGAGGAGCAAGTTTCTCTGGTTACCCTCCGGGACATTTGGATCAGTGTTCCTCCTCTCTTTCTCTTCAGGGTCTGCAGATGGTTATCAAAGTTTTATTACCAGCCTCGTGGAGCTCGTCTGTTTGGCATTTAGATGGAGCTCACTGCAACATTTACCCAACTCTGATTAAATTATCCCCATCTCACAGAGACTCTGTTTTGGGTAGAGGAGGCCTGCGTCATGTTTATGAAGCTCCGTGTAGGGAACATTACATATGAGGCTATTAACAGAAGCAATGATGGTGTGGGGATTTGATACTGGAGTGACATTATGCTACCGGTCTGAAGGCTTTTTTTACATTCACACATTTGTCTTCCTGTCGTTTCATTGGCAGCTTTAATGTTATCGAAAAAACAATAAGTGTGCATCTTTTAGCCTCATCTATTCTGAATATGCGCCAGTTTAATTCAGGTTATTCATGTTGCTGTTTTGTCTCTGTTCTTGCAGGGCTGCCATTGAAGAAACTTACTCCAAATCAATGAGCAAACTGTCTAAAATAGCCAGCAATGGAAGTCCACAGGGGTGAGTGCCACCATGTAAACACAGTCCACCACAGCCAACCATTTAATGTTGCCATCCATCATCCGTCGTGTTCCTAGTGTATTACAGTAGAATTACTTCCCAGAGAGGGGTTGTTTTTGTAATTTATACATGTTATGATCACATGGCTGCATATGAGACATGGATCACCAAATGTCCATATGATCAAAATATTGTCTCCATATTCAGCATACAGGTTGCATGAGTCACCTGTTTACACACATACAGATGAAAAACAGGAAGCAAGCAGCAAATTGGACTACTTCATTGTTTCCTTCCCTTTCTGCTTTTTTTTCTTCTTTTGTAAGAAACCAAATAATATTTTCTGATCAAGGTTTAGAGACGACTGATCAGTTATTTATTGATGTTGATGGAGGACTGTCAGTAGGATGCGGAAGAAAAATACACAGGATTGTCTGCAAAAATAACATAATTTCTGTTGAAATGAACATTATAAACCAGAACAAATGGAATATTAAAGCAATTGTTTAATCATACCAACATCTTGGGTTTTTAGTTCTTGGATACAGTTTTGTCTCGTCTCAGTTGCTCCTCTGTGTATTCTTCAGGACTTTTGCACCCATGTGGGATGTGTTCAGGGTGTCCTCAGACAAACTGGCTCTCTGCCACCTCGAGCTGATGAAAAAGATGAACGATCTCATCCGTGACATCAACAAGTACGGCGACGAGCAGGTTAAAATTCACCGTAAGGTAAGTATATGAAAGAAAAACCGTTCTGGCTGTTGAGTGTGTGAGGATGCAGCATGTGATCCTATTACTGACCTGCATCCTTCTTTATCATCTAATTTATCTCACAGAAAATCTAATTACTGTCTATTGCTACATGTGCCCCTAAAATATCAAATACGATGGTCTGCACGGTATGTCCATGTGACCTTTGTTCGGTATCATCACCCAGACGAAGGAGGAGATGGTGGGGACGGTCGAGGCAGTGCAGGCGCTGCAGGTTCATAGCGGTCACCTCCAGAAGTCAAAGGACGGTTACCATGCCAAATGTCTGGAGCTGGATCGGCTCAGAAAGGAGGGGGCACCGCAGAAAGAACTGGAGAAGGTTCCTTCTTTCATAATTTCACATGAAACTGAAGCCTCCATAAAACAAAAACAAGGATTGGTTTAGAGAAAACAGAAAACCAGGATGATGTATTGGGTATATATCTGTCCAGATATGACTTGTAGCTCATGATCATGTTTGAAATTATTACATTGTTAAACCTCTTCACAACCTCATATATCCACCTTGGAGAGGGAAAAAGTTTGTGCGATTCACAGATTTAGTAGGAGTTGACTGTCATTATTCATTAAAAATAAATTGAAAATAATGGATTTAGTTGAGCTGCAGACTTTAATAGTAATGTATAAAGCAAAAAACAAATATTTACCAGAACAGTTGCAGAGTTTATTTGAGTTAGAAGATGAGGACTCCCGGTTGGATTTTGTGTGTCAAGTATTTTTTCTGCTTATTACCTTTTCTTTTATGTAAGTGAGTGTGTGTACTTTTGATACCTGATAGAAATGAATGTATAGAAAGGGGCAGGTGGTATACGTTTATCTTCTTATTGATCCTTTTCATCTGAAACAAAGTTATATTGTACAATAACACATGATTGCATGTAACCATGAATGAAATAAGAAAGGAGTGATTATAGAATAAATAGATCAATAATAATTCAATCAGGTGCTCTCAAGTCAAAGGTTATTGCATCAAATTTGAAAATTTTTATTACTTTTAAATCCATCAATCCATTTCTGTACCGCCTAATCCAATTCATGGTTGTGGGTGGGCTGGATCCTATCCCAGCTATTATCAGGCGAGAGGCGGGGTACCCCAGGACTGGTCGCCAGTCCATCGCAGAGCCATAATTTTTACAATAATGTTAAATTTGGTGGAAGTAAACTGGAAAGTTGAGAATTGAGCCTGAAGCAGAGTCTCCTTAATGTATAGCATGTTATTGTTTTCGGTATGTTTTAGGTCCCTCCATGCATACAGTGTGTTTTTTTTGTTTTGAATAAACATTTACCTGGTTTGAAATGGCTTGATCAGTATCGATTGCAGCAATAGTGCAGACTTGAAGCCAAATTTAGACTCGTTGTAATTAATGTTCAGACATTCTCATTCATTCACTGTTGGTTCAGTTTTGTGAATGAGAGTCAGCTGATAAAAAGCGGTAATTTTCTGTTTCCTTTTCTCCTCACTAGGCGGAGCTGAAGTCTAAGAAAGCTGCCGAGTCATTTGCGCTGTGCATCGAGAAGTACAACCGCGTGGGAGGAGAGTTTGAGCAGAAGATGAGCGAGTCCGCCCAGGTCAGCTCCAGCTGGGCCAAGAGCCACTTTACATCTGTCGCTCTGACCCTCTGATGTGTTTTTGTGTTTATTCCTTCCTCTCTCAGGCTTTTTTTTCTCTGACTCTGTGACAAGAACTTCATGCTTTCCTATCCTTTTAAATCGTACATCCTACCGTCCCCAAAAAAGGACACCTCAACCCCCGACTTCTGAACACCCACCTTCTCACATTCATTACCTCTAATCAGTGCCTCCATGCTTCCATGGTGACTGCTGCTGTTTCCATGGAAATCTTCCCCAAACCCAAGGAGCGCCTCTGTGTTTTACATTTTAAATGATGAATAAAATCCTTGTGACCAATTATCTCCTTTTAATAGCTCTGAATGGGAGGGTCTGACCATAATTATGCAGGTGTTTGTGGTGCCCGGGAGATGGTAATGGAACCATAAGGCTAAATAAAACCGTATGTATCAGAGCAAGGCGTTCTTTATCGGAGGAAAAGAGATCAAATTGAATAAATCCTTTGATGAGTTCTTTTGAGAGAAATAAAACTCACATCGCTGCTTTTTCAGCGTGGTTGATGATCAGGATGCACCTTTACCACCAAACCAGCAGCTACAAATGTATAATTATTATGGATGTTCCGATGTCGATTTTTTTCTGTCCGATACCGATACCTGTGGTTTGGGTATCTGATACCGAGTACTGATCCATAACAGAGTCATCATATTAAGAGGTCTATCAACCGTATTATTCGAATGAATTATTTGTACTGTGGATTAGGGCTGGACAATAATTCAATATCATCAATATATCTAAATATACATCAATCAATCATCAATACATCAATATCAATATATATTGCAATATAATTTTATTTAATAACGGTGATATGAGTTTTGAACATGTTTCTTATATTTCGATATACATTACAGCGCATGATTACAGCGTTTCACTGCCTGGTATTTAACGGCGCAGACAATTCAAGCCAAACAGAAAGAGCAGCAACACATACACAACAATGCATGATTGATTACATATACTACACACACAGAGCCCAACCAAGCCCGGCAGCAGGCTGCAATAAGTTGCAAATAGTAAGATTAACCATATTTAATATAAATAAACGGTGTCCACATACGAGGATTTATTCTACACTTTTTATTACTGAAATGTTATTCTGGAAGAGTGTCATAGACTTGGTTAAATAATTTTTAGTTTTGCAGGCATCTGCTGTTGGCTTTTTTTTTTTCTTTTTTTTTTTTTTTTTAGCTTTTCTGAGGCTTTTATGTTTTTATCGTTATCAGAACTATATTGTTTCAAGCGAAATGAAAAAATAAAAGTGATGAAAGTTTACGCCATATCGTCCAGCCTTATTGTGGATATGGTTTTGCTATCTTTCAATCGCCTAACATAGGTTAAATAGGACCCTATAAAATACATTTTATTTTTTCCCAAATTCTGTTATTTCTGTATATTTTTGTGGAATCCCATTTATTTCTACCTTTTACTCCTATTTTACTACCAAAAACGGTGTGTAAATGATAAAATGTACACACTAAAATAGGCATTAACTTAAACTGAGGTGACAAAAAATTTTCACAATACAGTAACAACAATACATAATTATGACATCATCATTGTAATGATAGATATTAAATATTGTACAATTATTATACAATTATCGCACAAATTATAGCGCCCTAAGTTTACTATGTTGCTGTTGCAAATTGCTGACACAATGTCAGGTGCAGCATTGTGGCCATCAGGGACCAAATGTGGACATCCCTGGTCTGGAGCAAAGAGGAGAAAATGTGATGTAAACCATATGCTGTACAAATTGCTGTTTTCTTCATAGCTAGTCATGAATAGCCAGGATGCTCCTTTATGACTGTTGTATAACAACCCTTAACATTCAGGACTATTAATGAGTCGGGCTGGGATGACATGCTTTCCTCCCTATTCAAATCTTTTACGTTTTTTTGGGAGGTGCCGATTCAATTTAAATTGCGATTCTTTAATATTACAAATTTTTGCCAGATAAAAAAAAAAGAAAAATGCAAAAATTATTTTACTGAAAATTGTCTTTCTTTATTTCTTTATTTATTTTTGTATATTTTCCAGTTTTGCTATATGCCTCACAAAAGATAAGTAAGATATGGAAAAATAAATAAAGATAGAAAAAAGAGAGAGAAAACTTTTGAAATTTTGTTTAGAAAAAAAAGGATTTTAAAAATCATGAAACAAAAAATTGGAATTTTTACGTGGGATCGATATTTTCTTGCACCCTAATTTGTAAGCATTGATGCTCAATCAAAGCTAATTTTCCTGCTCTCGAGCTCCACATCAAGGATCAACATTAGTTTTAATTGGAAGATTAAGGAGATTATCTCATGTTGTAGAGCAGTTTTTATGCCTTCAGCCTCAGGGTTGGTTGTTGAAGCAGGAAGAACTGGTTCTACATTAAACTTCACTCCAAACTCTCACTAACACCACTTTTTTGGAAAAACAACCATCTAAAGCACTTACCACTTTCACACAGTTAAACTCCATATCAGTCAGGTGTAAAAGCATCTTTGGACCCAGCTTGTTGCACAGAATAAAGCTGTTTGCTTGTACAGTTTGCAGTGAGTCATGAAGAATTAGTAGTGTGGTAGATACGAGGATACTGGCAAATATTGATAGAGCAAACAACATTTTATATTTCTTCTTGATGCTCAAATTTTACTGAGTAAATGGAGAAAAATTATTGTGAAAGCTTTTTCTCAATGGCTCACTTCCCCAACAAAAGCCAATAACACTATATCAAGACAGCACCTCCTAACGCAGACAGTGACAAATGAGCAGCAGTAAAAGGTGAGATCAAACTAAAATGCTAAATCATCTTAAAATATTACTGGTTTAATGACCTGGCAATACTCTGCTGGCTCAATGCCTCTCTGCAGCTCAACTCTCTTCTCTCTTTCAAAGGCTTTTCTCCTTTTTTATCCCCTTTTCACTGCTCATAGGTGGAGTATAAAGTTTCAGTTTCATTGGACTCGGGTTGCTTGAGCTCATCAGCCCATGGCACATCAGAAACAAAAACAAAACCGAGTCTAACTTGAAAAAGAAAACAGGAATATTTCTAAGAACTCAGCTTAACTAAGACAGCCCATTTTGCTCATCACAAGAGCTCAGTGAACATCAGTCTGTGGTGGGACGCAGCGTTTACGAGGATGAAGAAGACTGGTGTTTTACAGCAGCTCTCATTTTAAAGACGGTTTCTACTCTCTGTGTGAATTTCCTTGTTTGAGCAGAAGTTTCAGGAGATCGAGGAGGCTCATCTGCGGCAGATGAAACAGCTGATCAAAGGTTATTCTCACTCCATAGAGGACACCCACGTCCAGGTGGGACAGGTACGCTGGAGCCGATCTGAAATTCAGCTCACATGGCTTCGCATCTCCTCCAGAGGAAAATATTTATCCAGAATTGTGTTCATCTTTTTTTTTCTTTCATTCTTGTGACATGTGCAGATAAAATGCTCTGTTATCTCCTGCTGCAGGTCCACGAAGAATTCAAGCAGAATGTGGAAAACATCGGCGTTGATAGCCTGATTCAGAAATTTGCTGAGCTGAAGGGGACGGGGAAAGACAGGCCAGGTACAGCAAACACTTCATGTCCTGCTGGAAGGAAATAAACATACGTGTGCGTCCACATTTAGCGTCCACATTCGCTTTTTTTTAAACCTGGGGTCTGTTTTCATCTTTCCTTTCGTACATGTGAGTGATGGAGAAAGAATTTTTCTATATAGCTCCAGGTTTTAGCCGGGCAGGAAGGTAGCAGCACAGCTAATGATAAGTATTGTGCAACCGCTCACGAGCAAGTCTGCCCTAAAAATTTACTTATTTCCACACTGAAGTGCTCTGATAGTCTAAATGAGTGTCCGACAACGTACTAGAGAGGAGAAATGAATGAAAGTATCTGTACTAGCTGGTGATTGCTACGTTTTGGTATCTGTGTCCTGTTCTCGGTGTCCAAATCTTGCACGATTATCCCGAAATTGCGCAATAACTTGCGTCAAAACACCTTGAGAGATTCCACTACCTGTAGGGCTGGACAATTAATCGAATTTTAATTGTGATTACAATATTGCCTTCTCACAATCATAAAAACACTGTAATTGAAGAAAAATGATTGTTACATGCATGTAACAGAAATGCATATACTGTATATACATTTTTTTATTGCTATTATTTTAATGTAATTTATTTCTGGTTGGTTTTTTTTTAAAGTTATATTTGAGGTTGAGTTTAGGTGTTTTAATAAACCCTTTTTATTAAATCAATGAATAATCCTGTACATTAATTGTGATTTCAATATCAATTTAAAAAATTGCGATTTATTGTTTTTTCCATAATCGTCAAGCCCTAAATACCTGACACCAAACGATAGCAATCGCCAGGTAATACAGATACTTTTGTTCATTTGTCCTCTCTAGTAAATTGTCGGACACTTGTTGAGACTATCAGAGCACGTCAGCGTGGAAAAAAAGCACGTTTTTAGGGCGAACTTAGACGCACAGCGAGTTGCCAAATACTTATCATTAGCTGTGCTGCTAGCCACCTGCCCGGCTAAATACTGGAGCGATCTTGAAAGTTCCTTTCTCCATCACTCACATGTATGAAAGGAAAGATGAAAACAGACCCCAGGTTCAGAAAAAGAAAAATTCTCTGAGTATATGATGGTAAAGTGTGTTGCTGTGTGCAGCTGTGGTTGGATTTGAGGACTACATGACATCTTTGGCTCCTGAAGGAGGGAAAAAGAGTCGAGCAAAAGCCTTCAGGATCCCAGGCCTTGGCAAGAGGGACAAGGAGCCAGACTCGACGTGAGTTTGTCCATCAGCACTAAAACTGCTCCTTCATTCTGGCGTCAGTCTGAGCTCCGAATGATGAAAATGATTTGGGTTCTTTTCTCTTCTGCAGAGATTCAGCAGCGACGGAGACACTGGTGAGTATTTTAACACATTCACACTCAAAACGCTACATCTCAGAAACCACAGACCCAATTATCAGCCCTGTCCTCGTCCTAAATCTCCAGATAGTCCGGCAGACACGCTGAAAGCTTCTCCTCAGTGGAAACAGTGTGTTTTTGTGTGTTGGGACAAGCGAGGGATCATGAGTGTGTGATAATGACGTTGCACAGGGTGTGGGGTTTCCCAAGTTTATTCCTGTACTTCTGAGAAAAGGTTTCTAGGATTATCTTGCTAGCACAGGGGACACGTGAGGGACGGAGAATATGTGTGTGTGTAATTTTGTCAGAACGATGCAAGTGATAGATGTGTGATGTGTTTGTGTGTGAAAGGGCTTTGGAAGCTTCCAGAAAGTCATCTAACACGTTGATGAGGAGGCAGAGAGTAAACAGAAGATCACATAGATAGTCTGCAGGGTTCAGTGTGCAGACAGGATTGTTTTTGTTCAGTTGAAATGCAAGCGTACACTATGTCAGCGTGTCCCAGTTACCTAAATATAACTTGTGAAAGTTTCAAAGGACAACATCCCTTTGTTCTTAGCGTTAGTAAATGCACAGTCATGAAAAAACAATTTTATGCTCCACATCTGTGAAGTTAGATTTCTCTTTTCTGCACTTTATTTCACACTTTCTTTGTTATCCTGATTTCAGAATGAAACTCGTTAAGCAAAACCATCCAAACAATTGAAACCGTTGTTTAGTTGGTACAGAGGCAGAATTTAGAGTTGCAGTCATCGATGCTTGTGTAAGACGAGGCATGTTTATTTGTAGAGCACATTTCCTGTTCAAGACTATTCACCGAGCTTTACATGAAACGTTAAAAACGTAACAACAGGTTGCAGAGGAAGCGTCAAAAGCACCTTAAAAGCAAACTTTTACACTTTTGCATAATGTATATATATACAGTCATATGCAAAAGTTTGGGCACCCCTGATTATTTTCAAGATTTTTCTTTATAAATCATTGGTTGTTTGGATCATCAATTTCAGTTAAATATATCATATAGCAGACA